>BPLR01017276.1:0-74373 GCA_021605095.1 Caerostris extrusa | reverse complement strand
TCCGTTTCTTCCCTAACATTGTGCTGCCAAGTATATTTTTTGTACGGTTTTTAGCACTAGGTGATTTGCCTTTATTCATCATGAGTTATAAAAAATAAAATTTCTTTGATATTGAAAACAAACTAATTTTTTTTTTCAAATAACAGAAGTATGATAATTTTTATAGTAAATAATACATTTTAAAACTAGAAAAGTTATCTAATTTAAGTTTGTGATACTATAATAAAATTTTGACTATAGACTGTGAAGTGAAATGCGATAATAATAATTTATATCTTTATTATTATAGTAGTGTGTACAAATAGTTTTGTTATTTTGTAAGTATTTAATAAGCAATTTAATGGGTTCTTCCAAAAAGCATAAGGAAAAACGGGACAAAAAAAAGCACAAAAGAGAACGATCTCGTTCTCGTGAAAAGGATCGGGAATCCCATAAAAGAAGCCACAAATCTAGCCATCGTCGTGAAAAACACCGAAGCCCAGAACTTGGAAGTCCTAGTAACGACTTTCAATTAACAAAACGGCGTCGCATTTCAGGTGAAGAAGAAATTCTCACAGAGAATAAAAATCAGCGGCCCAATATCTCTGACGATGAATTTGATGTCGATAAACTGCTTGATTCAAAGCTATCTGAAAATCCTGAGTTTTCTGCCGCTATCAAGCGATCTTCTAGGAAGCGAAAGTATGATGAATTGAAAAAACGTAATGTTTTTGTTGAAAATGAAGATTCTTTGGAAAGATTTGCGACAGAACAATTACTGGAAGAACATGGAGTTCAGGATATAAATGTGAAGAGTAGCCATTCTCCAGCGGCTGCTGAATTTTCTCAGAAGCTTTCATTGGAAGATGTCAGAATAAAGGAGGAGCCCGGTTCTAATTCAGAGGTAAATTCGGCCTTTATTATATTTAATGTGAACTGCATTTCTATCAAAAGTGAATTTAATATATTTGTCTTCCTTATTTCAAATAAGATAAATACCTTTTAAGTTGATTATTTCGTAGAAAGTTGTGAGTCAAAATCCTGTAATGTGACTAAATCTGACTTAGTACATAAATATTTTATTATGAAACTATTTTTCAAGCAAGTCATTGTATACCATATACTTTGATGAAACTTTGCATTATGCAAGTGAAAGAACAAATGATATATACATGGATATTGATCAGAAAATTTTGAAAAAGTGTTCACTTTTATTGTAATTTTTCCATTGCCATGTAACTGTTAATATCTTTTAGAAAGCTCTTTAATTTTATCTCTAATAATAATTTAAAGTTAACATCATATTCTCCAGTGCTCCTTGGGTGAACATAATGTCACTTTATCCATCCAAAATAAGTTGCATTTGTATTTAACTTCTGAAGGCCAAGGTATCCTTGTAGACACTGGAACTTCCAGTTTACATACAGGTCATAATTCCTTTAAGAGAGATATTACCATATTGAATGTAGAAAGTTTTATGCTTTCCATTTTTCAGTGGTTTAAATTTCCACTTGTAAGAAAAAAAAAGACTATCATGAATTACATCTTCTAGAAGATGTTTTGCAATCATTTGTTTATGCAACATATTGAGAACAGATGGCTGGCTCTGGATCCAGCATATGAAAGATTACTTTGTACAGTACAGCATGATGTAAAACATTTTAAAATTTGTATTCAAAAGTGAAAGTTGTAATGCCAATGAAAAACAATTTATTTGTATTCAATTTTTTTTTAGTTCATCTATGTCACATTAATTGATTCTTAACCTATTTATTTTTAATAATATTTTTTAAATTCAAAGGCCTTACTTGATATCTGCAATTTTTGTCATAATTAGTTTCTTCTTATATTAGAAATTAATAATATTTTTCTTTCCTCACTAGAGTTAAATGAGCCACAACCTTCTCGAAGCACTTCAAATAGGTAAGATTTTGTATTTTTATTGATAATTGATTGTTTATTAGATATTTCATTTTTTAATATATTTATGTGCCATTTTCTATTTGTAGTAAACATCGATCAAAATCAAGTACAAAGCTATTGGATTCTGGGAATGAAAGTCCTGGTAAGAATTCTTTAACCAAAAGCCTTTGTTATAAAAATTTAAATCCATTCACTTTTAAGTATTTATTTTAAATAGTTTTTTACTTCATTTATCATTAAGTTTATATGAAATTTTTATTATATTAGATGCATCATTGAATGATGAAAAAATATATTTTAATTTATTGTTAAATTTTTTTTTAATGATTGGTCTGTAATCAATTTATTGAGAAAAAAACATACTTATAATACAATTTTACTAACTATTATTCAATTTTACTAACTATTTTACTAACTTTTAGTTAGAAAAAGTAAATGGTTATTAATCCATATTTATTAACAATTATTGTAGGAAAATGATGTTATATAAAGATCTAAGAATAAAGTTTTAAAACCTAAAGTTATTATTTTGAAAAAATATATTCATTTTATTAAATAAAGAATGATTTGTAATATTAGGTCATTCATATTTTTATATGTTGATTATCAACAGCAAATATGATTATTTTGTTGAATCATTGTACAATCCGAAATGAATCTGAATTTCCAAAATGTCTAAGTACATTAAAAATATATTGATTTCAATTTTTGATCTTTTAAAAAGTAATTAGTGTGTAATTTTAATTAATGTAGTTTTTGAGTTTATTATAAAATTAACTAATTAATAGAATAGATATTACATCTGTAATTTTGAAACCTTAATTATAAATGATTAAATTGTTTTGCTATGGCATTCAAATAGCATGCCATAATACAGCATGCAATTCATCAGTATTAATGATATGAGCTAATCAAATTATTTTTTTAATCTTTATTGTTTGTGTATATTCATTGTTTTTATATATCAAATTGTTTTTATAATCAATAAATATTAATTACAAAAATCTTTTTCATTCTTTAAAAAAATAAAACTGCTAATTAATACATAGTGTCCCATGTGTTCAATAATACAAATTAAAAAATGTCCTTTAATTTGATAAAAAGTTCTTGCTGGGATATCTCACATTTGTAGGATTTTATTTAGAATGCTATTTTATTCATGCTTAAATTTTTGAATACATGAAGGAGACAAGTATTTTCTATAAATATCGTGTTCCTTATCATGCTTATTATTTGTCATATATTTGGATAAAGCAAATATATCAAAGATTAAATTGTTATGAAATTAAATTTTCTTTTTTTTGTGATGTTTTTAAATCTTCCTACATTTCAGTCCACCTCCATAATGCTTAGTACACAAAATATTTGCTACATATTTTTATTAATTAATTTTTGTAACATTAAAATGTATTCGGCGTTTAACTTATTTTTCTCTTAATTTTCAGAGCGTCAAGAATCACAATCCTCATTGAGCATTGAAGAAACGAAGTATGTAAATTTATATACATATATATTTTATAATAAATACTAATTTTCTTTTAAAAATCTGTTTTCAGTATTTACATATCTGTCAATTTTTATGAAGCAAGGATTTTGGGGGTTTTTATGTGTTATCATTTTTAATAGTCTCTTTTTATTAGAAACAAAAATGAAATTTCGTTCCCAACTTCTAAAGAATACTATTAAGTTTTATATTTCTTTGATTGGTGATCTGAGATTCTTTTCAGTACCTTTACGTGAAGCTTAAAGTAACAACAAATGTGAAATTGCTGCATCGGAAGTGAAATATATATTTTAACTGATGAAATTTTTGACATCTAATCATAGATAATCCATTTATTATATGAATGTCTGCATCATAAGTCAAGGGATTCTCCTAATTTTTCTGTGCATTTGATTTCATTATAATATATAGTCTTAAATTAAATGTAAATAAAACAAATTTTTCCAATAATATAACAACTTTTTGAATTCATTTACAATAGCATCATACTTCCTTATACTATGGGTACATGTAAAATCTTTTATTTGTTTGGGTAATATCCTTTTATAGTAATCTCCTTCCATTTTTATATAAATATATATATTAAACTCTTGGTCAGCCTTTCCTTGTTTCATTATTTGTAACTGGATGGTTTGCTTTGATGCCTTATAATTTTCAAAAAAATTTCTCTTCATTAGTAAAAACAATAGAATATATAAGGTTTGATTTATCGTTTTAAACTTGTACTATCTTAAAATTTTTGCATCATTTTTTCTAGCAAACTTCGAGCCAAGCTAGGATTAAAGCCATTAGATGTTACAGTTGAAACTTCTGGTAAGCTCTTTTCTTGCTTATGATTTTTTTTATATATAGAGAGAAAGAATTATGATTATTTTCAGTTTAAACACAGCTGATCCTTTGTTTTAAAAATTCTGCAGATTATTTCATGAAACTTTTTGTATGCTTACAATAATCAATTATATGATTTTAGTTATTTATATATTCATTGTAATTGTTTAGAGAATATTTTAAAAATTTTACATATTTACAACTAAAATTTGATGAATTATTAGCATAAGGAAGAGTTTTAATAAAAATTTAAAATAAAATTTTGTAACAAATTTACAAATTAGAAAATCTAAATAATTTTATAAATGTTAGTTGTGAAAGTACCCAAATGAAATATATATATATATATATTCCTTATTTTGTATTTTGCATACGTAAAATACAAAAATAGCATTCTTGCTTACTAAATAAAGACTAAGTAAAATTGTTGTAAAATTCTTCCCTTTGATGATATTATTTACGATGAAAACTTAAACTTCTGTTAAAGAGGTTTTTTTTTACCTCATTAAAAAAATTTCTAAATGCATTTATTAAATAATTAAAAATATTGGTATTATGACATTTTTATGGCAACTTTCTTTTTCTTCAACTAATAACTTTGTTCTATATATCAATTAATAAATTTAAATTATGTTTGAAATTAATTATGAATAGAAAAACTCCATAAGGAAGTTTTTATTTTTAATGTTATAAAATTGATGCAATTAAATATAACTAAATGATCAGTGTTTTAATGAAAATTCATAAAAATAATTTTTTACTGAATTTATTATAGAAAATGTGTATATTTAAAACTTTCTTTTTTTGCTGTTGTTATTGATTTGATATTTTTTTCCACAAGAATTTAAATTTTTAAATATATTTTGAAGTCACTTTTCAATTATTGCGCTGCAAAACTAATATTTCGAAAAAATTCTTTTAGACGTTCAAAATGAAGAAAAAGAAATATCCAAACCTGCTGCTGAAATTTTTGTTAAAACTGAAAATATCAGTGAGAAAAAGAAATCAGAAAATCTTCGAGAAAAACTTAAGGTTGTAAAAGAGAAAAAGAGCAATTGAAGAAAAACTTAGGTAATTCAATTTTCCTCCAAAAAAAAAAAAAATGTTTTTTTAATTTGTGCAATTCAAAAAAATTTTTTTTTTTTAATTTTTGCATTCTTCTCTTAAATATTTTTACTGAAAAAAATACCATGATTTGTAATTTTGTTATTTGATTTATTGTTCAATAATAATTTAGTGTGCTGAAAATTTCTACTTCTCTAATACCCTGGTGTATATGATGATGCATTGCTTTGTGTATATAAAAAATAATTTAAAATTTTGATCATTTTGAATTTACAATGATTTTGCATTTATCATAAAAATTTATAAATACAAAAATATTTTTAAAGATCATTTCAATATTTTGAATATGCAATAAATATAAGAATAATAATTTCCTTCATTAAGCAAATATACCTGGCTTATATTAAAATAAGGGTGTGGAAAAGCCATTTCTACAATAAAAAATTGAAATTAGGAAACATAATTTTGTTTCTATTTAATGTTTTTAATTGTTAATATTTACAAATGTATATTTTACAGATGCAAGTTTAAAAAAAAAAATGACATAAGTAAAATGATATTTGTTTTTTAATTTGTAATTTTTTTCCATGTAAATGTAAATAATAATAAAATTTTGTTGCAAAAGTATTAAAGTATTGTGCTTATTTATTTCAATGTTCAGTTCACATTTAATATGATTTTCAAAAAAAATTTCTGTCAATTTAATCAAATTTAAGTAACACTTTATGAATTTAAACAGCACTTCAACTTTGAAACTTGCATTATTAGTCATCTATGTTTGCCTAAAGGTATTTCATTGTAAAGAAAAAGTTTTTACAGTTGTATATGGATGCAAAAAAAGTTTGTGGATCTGCATGAACGTGAAATTCTTATCTCCTAATATTTGAGTTATAAATGTAAAAGGATTTCTAGCATATAAATGCAATATCCTATAATGTTATCTACCATTTCTTGAAGTGTTTCACACCCTTATTCAATTATTTTGAATTCTAGAACCTTTTATTTGTCTGCAATAGAATTCTAGAAAGTTTTGACACGTATTACTTTCAATCAAACTTCAATCAATATAATATACATCTCAATATCTTGTGAAATCCATTTGAAAATCAATCAGAATTAAAGTAATTGTTTCAGCAAATGTTTTACAATAAATTTTTTCTTGATTTCAACTCCACCTATAATTCTTAAATTTTCACAAAATACAAGTTTTATCTTTTATGATGTCTTCTGAAATCACCCTTTTTTCTGCTTTTGAGCAGAAAACACTGAACATCACTTTTGAATTATGAATTCTTCTCCTAATTGTAAAGCGATTTTGCCTTTTCCTTGTAATTTTAGATATGTGTTTATTAAAATGTAAGTATTAAGAAATTTGTTCATAAATAATTTCTTTTATTAAATACTTCTTTCATAATTTTCTTTATTTTTATCATTTATGAATCAAATTCTCATTTATCTTTCAGCATTATTTATTATCATGCATTTTATAATTGCTCAATTTGCTAATAAATTTCTAATGTATAGAAAATATGTAATATTTGTTTAAATTGAGCTTTAATAATTGAAAAAAAAACTTGCTAAATGTGTTTCTTTTCCATGTATGTAATCTGAGATTGATTTTTAAATATAATTTGATTAATAATATATTAACCGGTAAGTTTTTTAAGTTGGTTGTTCTATATTGAATTAATTAATGTTTATTTTAAACCAATAAATATTCCATTATAATATTAATTTCATCAAAATTTCCTAATCATATTTTATTCATAAATATAAAAAAATCTTGCATTTTATTTAGAAAAAAAAAATCAGTTTAAAAATTGTTGTTAAATTACTCATTAATATATTTTTTAATCATTTTATATGGTATTAAGCTATAAATAAACAGTCTGTTTTTATGATAAAATCATTTTTTGAAAAGATCTAATATTTTTTTATCCATTTGTTCCATTGTTTGTTTCTAAATTAAACCTTAAAATTTGCCCTTTAACAGTTTAATAGTCGTAAATAATTTTTCACTTGGAAAAAATTGGTATTCATACAGTAGAATTCATGAATTTATATAGTGAGATATAAGTATTACAAAATTGATAACTTCATGCAGAATTGTCAAGTTTATGTAAATCATTGTTAATTTTTTTTTTTTTTTTTTTTTTTTAATCTATTTTCTTTTTTCTTCCAACTTTAGAAAAACTAAAGGACTTGCTGATTCTGATTCGGAAGATGAATCTGCAGCTGCTTGGTGAAGAAGCACCAAAAAAATAGTAAATGAAAAGGAAGAAGCTGAAAAAAGGGTATTTTTCTCATTAAAATTTTATGAGTGTTTGTATCTTAAACGTATGCATTTACATTAAACTGATATGCAAAATTTAATCACTTTTTTTCATGTCTGCAAAAAATAATAAATAAATAAGTTAAACTTGATATTAACAATAAAGAAAGATTGTTTTTTTTTGAAAAGGATTAAGAAAATATACTAATGTAAAATGAATAGAATGCATACAATTTGAAATTCAGCAAAAAAAAAGTTTTAGAAAGAATAACTGGTACAAATGCTTATTTATGTAAGGGGAAGAACAGCCAACAAATGCCCGTTAGAGTAAAAATGTGACCTCCCTTATGCCTGAGAACGTACAATCGTGCGGGTGAGACATTTTGAAAATTTTTTCATGGATAAGCCTAACCCTCACGATCATGCTGGTGCCCCATGCCTCAGGGGAGAGGCAAAACATTACAAAAAAATAATAATAAAAGAAAAAAAAACAATTTAATTCACTTTTTTTTTATCGCAGGCTAAGTTGCTTGAAGAAATGGATGAAGAATTTGGAATTGGTGCCTTAGTAGAGGAAGAATTTGATAAGGAAAAGTTAGTCTTTCTTTTTTTTTTTTTTTAATATATATATATATATAGTTTCTTTATTTTCACATGAATCTTTGGTTTTATTTATTTTTTTCTTAATTTTATTTTTAGGCATATACTTCTGATAACTTAAAAGGACTAACAGTAGCCCATGATATTGGTTCAATCCAAGAAGGTCATCAAGTTATCTTAACATTAAAAGATAAAGGTATTGTATATCTTAATAGACTTTTGTAAAACAAGGAGATGTGTGAAAAAAAGTTTCATTTCATTAAATTTCTGTAGAAGTTTGCTGAATAAGTTATGAAAAGAAAATTTTGTAATTATTTAAAAATTGCTTTCATTAAATTTTGACTTATGAAACAATATTTAATGAAAGATGAAAACTCACTATCTGATCTTTGGATTATAAAATATTTAATACTTCTAACTACTATTTACATGCTTTTCTATTCAAATGTTAAATTAAAAAGAATGTTCAAATAAAAATATTAGAAGTTTAAAATGACTGATATGAGGCAACTTGTTCTTGTTACTTTTTGGTTACTAGGCGTTCTGGAAGAAGAAGAAGATGTTTTAGAGAATGTCAATATCGTAGACAGTGAGAAATATGCTAAAAATGTTGAAAATAAGAAGAAGAAGCCCGATTACAAACCTTATGATGAACCTGAATATGATGAATTTGGTATAGTAAAGTATTTTTTTTTTTTTTTCAACTGTAGATCTTTTTATATATTTTTTGTGGCTCAGAATCATGACTTTTTTTTGCTTTCACTTTTTTATTTAGTTAAAAAAGAAGAACTTGCTATCTAAATATGATGAAGAAATAGAAGGCGAACAGAAGAAAACTTTTAAATTAGGAAATGTAACTTGTGTTTAAATTATTTGTGAGTTGTACTTAAGTGTCTTATTTATGACTTATTAAACTACTGAAAATTTTGTTATAATTGTTATCAATTTTGTTCTTAAAGTATTTTACTTATTTTTTATGCCTTATTTAGTAATCTAAACACAGTTTAAAAACTGCATTTGGCAACTTGATTTTAAAATTTTCACAGTGAAAAAAAAATATCATATATATATGTACTATTATTTATAGAATTGTCTGTTTTAATAGGAAATGTTAGCAGCACACCCTATGTCAGTAGAGAACAAGAATTGGAATTGATAAGAATGAAATTAAAGCAACAATCAGTGGTAATTCTTTTATTATGTTTTATAATTATATGCAAGTTCACTTTGAAGACATTTATATTTGTGTGTACTTTTTTTTTTTTGTTATACAACAGTATATTCAATATATATATATATATATATATATATAGAAAGGTACAAAGTAATGATACCATTTATAGCAGGGATGGGCCAACTACGGCCCGCCGGAAGATTCTATCCGTCCTGCGGATAAATTTTAATTTGCATGTCTGAGGCAAATTAAAAGAAATATATATTTATATATTATATATCCATCTCCTTTGATTAAATATTATTTTTTTCTGATGATCCTTTTTTCTTTCTCTATTTTTTGTTCTACAAAACATAAATCAATAGAAATAGCAAACGCAGACAGCTTTCAATCGGTAAAGTGTTAAAAGAAAAGTTCTTTGTTAATTACAGCTGTAGATTGACGCCAGTAAGCGTTATCTCTTTCTCGAGGAGTAGACGTATAGAAATCCAATATAGGTGAATGAGACCTTACATGTGGCAGACTGCGCATTTTAATCTCCAGCCGGAAGCCTTTTGCAGGTTGAATTAATTGAGTTACAATCTAACAACCATCTCAAGCAGTTGTTTCTAAATATGCCAAAGTTAGAGTTTTACAAATCATTGTTGAAAGTAAGTTTCCCAAATTTAATATCTCATGCCCAGAAAATCAGTACTATGTTTACTTTATCTTATATATGTGAACAAGTGTTTTCAACTATGAACCTTAGAAAAAATTATTTCAGAAATAGATGAGCATTTAGCCTCGTTCCTTAGAATCAGTACATCTCACTTGAACCTCAATATAAAGAACTTCTAAAAGGAAATATCAATTTCATTCATCTCACTAACATATTTAAATTGTAATACTTGTATATTTTTGTTAAAATTTTAGAAAAATTTATGTTGGCCCGCCAAACTTTCACCCCCACCCCGATTTTTGGCCCTCGACTGAAAAAGTTTGCCCATTCATGATTTATAGTGTTCAAGAAATTAATAAGTAAAAAGAACTTCTTAACAAATATATATAAATGAAACTTATAACTTTTGTTGTCACTAAGTCATTGAAGCTTTTTAGTTTTTCTCCATTACCATACAACATTTTAATGTCTTTTAAAATAATAAAACTGAAAATGTAAATTTGCTGATTTTTCATGATATATTAAGATACTCCATTGAAAAAATGTTAAAAATATATATTGATTATACATATAATTTTTCCTTATGTTTATGCATGTATGTGAATTTAAATCTTTAATTCTGTTTACGTTTGATGCATCTTTTTAAATGTGTGTGAGTTTTTTCAAGAAGTATTGTACACTAGGAAACTATTATTTATAAGAAATAATTAAATATATTCCATTCTTGGATAAAATATGATTGTTTGTTTATTTTAATACATTATGAAGAATACCTGTAATTTTAAAAGTCTAAAAATAAAACTTGCTGAATTTTCTTATAAATTTGTATGAATTCCAATTGCAAATATATTAGATTATAATGCCAATATAGTATTGATTTAGATGCAGTGACTATTCCTTTTCCATGCTAAATATATCATATATAATTTTCGCATCATTATCATGAAAAATGTTAGAACTGCTATAAAAAAATTTTTAACTCTGATTGCTAGTTTTGAAAACTTCGCAATTGATTTTTTTTCTTTTGTTATAAGGTTGTTTTACATTATTTATAATATATTAAATCTATGGTATGTTTATTTGTAATGAGAAATATCAAAAATAACAAAAATAAAAATAACATGAATAACATTTAAAAGATATTAATTTTTTTAAAAAAAAAAATATTAATATATCTTTATAATTGTATTTTGAATTATGTAATATAAGTTTTAATGTTTTACAATAGATGACTCTTGAAATGCCAGAAATGAAAATAGCCAATGAATATTACACACCTGCAGACATGGTAAGTAGCATTTTTATTAGTGGGGAAAAAGTGTAACACTGTGCATTATCTCTATTATTATTAAAATTCTGCTTTTTAATTCTTATATATAAATGATGTCTTATAAATTAAAAGATAGTAATTATTGAAGTCATAAAAGTTTTTATTATTATTATTTATTTTGTAATAAGGAAAAACTGCATGAAAGGAGAAATCAGTAATTTTTTCAATAATTATTTTGAACTGATTAAATTTATTTATATATATATATATATTATCATATATGAATAAAAGGAAAGAAAAAAGTTTAAAAAAAAATCTTCCTTCCTTATGTGTGAATAAACAAAAGAAAAAAGAATAAACATATAACAATCCAAATAAGGTTTTTTTTTTTTAATTTTATGTAAAATATATACAAATATGCAGGAAAAATATTTTTATATATTATTTGCATCAAATTTAGAAGTGCAATACTTAAAATCATATGAAAATTATATCTTTATTTCTCTTTGTAAATTTGAAGATGTATATAGAATAATTAAAAGTAAACAACGAAAATTTTCATATTTTTTAAAGAAATTTTATTTTTATGAAGAGTATATGGGAAAACATGAATACAGACATTTTTCTTCGGTTAGTAATATGACTTAAAATTATATATATATAGTGTGTGTTACATATATATGTATGTATGTGTGCGTGTGTATGTACGTATGCGTGTATATGTGTGCATATGTATGTACTTGTGTGTATGTGTATGTGTGTGTGCTATGTAGGTACGTGTGTGTGTATATATATATATGTGCTTGTTTGTGTGTATGTACATGTGAGTGTGTGTGTGTATGGGTGTGCATATGTGTGTGTGTAATATATATATATATATATAATGAAGAACAAAAACTATTTTGATTTTTAAAATTTGCTGTGAAAAATACTAATCAATTTTTTTAAAAATCTTTGTAACAGGTGTGGTGGGGTTGTTCTACATTCTAAAACCAGTAAAGTTGTTGGAAAAACCAATATTTATTAATTCTTTGTTTAAATTTTTCTTGCCAAAAAAAATAACAAATCCACATTTAAAAATGTGATTTTTTTACTATAGATGATGTCAGATATAGCAGAATTTTCTATCAACCAGTCAATACAATGCTAAAAATAATTTTTAGTAATCCCTCTTACTCTCCATAAAGAAAAAGATGACATGAAATATTGTAACTTCTCATTATATAATCAGGATAAGGGCAAAAAAAATCTATATAACCAATAATTCTGTTCTAGATTATGTGATTTTCATATAACTTGCTCTCCGTGGTGCTTTTTTTTTTTTTTTTTTTCCTTTAATGTTGTATACAATGAGGCACTATGTAACAAGTGGTTACTCTACCGGATACTACATATTACTGTACTGCTAGTTACAGTTACTGACACCGGGACTTTAAGTGTATAAATATGTGTGTGTGTGTGTGTGTGTGTGTGTGTGTGTGTGTGTGTATATATACATTAATTTGTAAAATAAACAAAATTCTAGTTAAGATAAATTTTCTTAAGAAAATAGTGAATCTTACTTAAGTCTTTTAAACTTTTCCCTTTAATTGAATTTTGAGGGTTTGCATTCATTTCTGTCTGAGATGAGTGCTTTTTGTCTTCTTCTTTTTACCGTGTACTTTGATGCTACAACAGGTGCTTCCTGACCCCTCAGGTGCAGTTTAAAAAGCCCAAGAAGAAAAGGTTAAAGAAATCGTCCATTTTAAAAGCCGATGATTTAGCTAAAAATGCAGCGGACAATCACCGGGACTTTGGTTCTAGGTAAATCTTCCATTATTTTCATTTTTTCAATAGAAAATGTTTTTTTTTTTTTTTAAAGGCCACATTTTTAAAACAATTTTTATCAAACTATTTCACAACATATTTATAGAATACATAATTTTAAATGACTTTATAAAACTATAATTTTGAAGGATGATTACCATTATGTTTCTTCAATGCAAATTGACTGCCGTGTCTAAACTGGAATATACATTCCCACTCATTCTAAATATAGAAGATTTTGCTGGCCAATCCATCCTAGTATTACGTTTATTTTCTAAAAGCTCCTCAACAGCACACAAATGCAATGTAGCCTGCTTATTTCGCTGTAAGTCTGCATCAATGGTACCTTGGCTCAGATGCACATAATTGGAATCTTTTATTGACAGTAGTACTATCCCAGTACTATCTTCATTTTCTTAAAAAGCTCTTCAACGTCACACAAGTCTGAAAAATGAAATGTACATCAATGGTATCTGAATGTGGTAGGATTCTTTTTTGTTGACAATAGTGATCTCCAATAACAGTGCCTCTTTCAAAAGTTTATGCTTAAAATATTCTTGCTGGAGTTCAGTTTGCTTGTTGATCATTATCTTTCTCCATATAAGAATGCTAGGATCACTATCAATGATCATATTGTATGCGCAAACTCGAGTGCATGTGCTGACTGTACTTGCTTTGCATGTCTTGTGTCATCTGTGACGTCTTGTTCCTTATATTTGCATATGTATCATTTTCCTATCAAATTTAATGGTCTTTGTATTGATTGCAACAAATCTTTTCTACAATTTCATGACTGCCTTCCCAAAAATTTTAAAATTGCTAAATTTTATGGCTTTAGTATATGAGCAAAGTATTATATCATGTTTTTGGAGATAATGTTATTATTAAAACTGTAATTGATTTTATGTGCTCCTTAAAAAGAACTTAAATTATTTTTTAAATATGAAACATTTTACAATTATGCTTTTTATTTTTCAATTTTCTCAAAATATTTCATTAGATTTATTGAAGCTTAACTGTTATAAATATGTTTTGTGTCTTTGCTGAATAATTTGTAATTTTTTTTTTTTTTTAGGAGGAGGCGAAATAGAGTACGAGAAGTGGATTCAGAGGATAACATGGAAATTGATACTAAAGTTGGAATACCACTTATTCCAGAAGGTGAGTCTTTTTATTTATTTATTAAGATGAAATTTAAACAAAAATTTGCATAATTTAGCATTTCAAATTTAAAGTTATTAAATATAAATACATATTTTTTGTGATTATGCAATATTCCTATAGATTTAGTTAAGCTAATTTCAATTAGGTTAATTTTAAATTAAATTGAATAAAAATTCCCTTACCAAATATATTATTAAAAAGTAGGAATAAATAATTAAAAAATACAAATATTTCAGATGTGGACAAGCCTAGAATTACATACCGGTTAATAATTTCAGTTTTTATCCCTTATGGATCATCTCGCGACAAAATCCCATCAGAAGTTCATGGATATTTGATTTTATGTTTATTCCGTGGAAAAGAAAAAGATAAGCCTCCATATAATTCAAAAATAGACAAACGTTGTCCCTGGCCAAAGAATCTAGGGACAATGATCAACCCAGAACTACCATTACACTTGCAGATGCTAACGCAGTTGCCAAAAGCCGACTAATTCCTCATTACTTTAAGAAGCCACTAATCACGGACTTCAACTGCCTAGGAAATTGACTTCAGTTATTAGCAGACTCAGAACTAATCATTACAGAAGGATGAAGATTTTCCCAGACCAGGCCAGGGAATACATCCCTTGTAGAAATTGCCCTAACGCTTTCCTAACACCTAAGCACGTTCTAGAGTGCCCAACACTCACTCCCCATGTTTTGCAATTGGGTATGGTGTCAATCGAGACCAACTTAAGAGAAGTCCTGTATAGTGAAGCGGCGCCGCTGCTACCGGCCGCTATCGTGAAGACTTTGACTTGATCTAACTTTAATAATAATTTTTAAATCCATGAACACTATAATAACAACAGACAAACATTTTTACATATCCATCTTAAGAAATAATTTTTCTAATTTTAAAGTTATTACATGAGGAACATAGAATAATAATGATGAATAAATAATAACACATGTAATTTGCATAAAGATTTAGTTAAGCTAATTTCAATTTTATTCTAACAAAAATGCTAGAATATGTATAATTTTAGTGCAAAGAGATATCTCTATTTTTTATCTTTAAGCAATGTATATGCCATTCTAAATTACATATTATTTAATCATTAAACTGCCTGCCATTACTTTTACAATGGTGTAAGGATCCATTCAAAAACAAATATTAGCCATTCAAAAACAGTTTAAAACTGGGAAAGATTCATATTTGTTATAACAAATCTATTTTAAAAAAGTAGTAAACATAATACAGAATTAAAAGAATAAATGTAATAAAATATTTTTATTCTTAAAAAATTAAAAAATAATTCACCCTCTTTTTTTTTTTTTTTTTAAGAGAGGGAAAGCCTCAAACAGAGAAGTCTTTTTCGATTTGCTCAGCAGGATAATAAATTTCATGAGAAGTATCAACTTGTTTTAAATCTGAACCATTCATTTGGCTCTAATGCATTCCAAATCATTCAGATTGCTGTGTTCTGCATTATTTCATTATATATATATATATATATACTACCCCACTCTTCTGTATTAAATTTACTCTTTTTCCTAGGATGTGTCTTGCTGCACATCCGTAATTGTACCAGTAGGGAATTATGTTCCTAACTCATTATCTTAGCCAGTTTGTTAGATAAAAAAGAGCATCAATTTGATTCGTGAATTATTCATTAGTATTTTTAATTGCCATGTAGGTACTGTTTAACTAATACATCCAAAGTTGTTACTTTTCCAAATATAAATATAAAGTTGATAAGCAGTGGAACCGTTCTTTTTTTCCCCTGTCTTTTGAATTATACATGTACATTTATTTAAATGTAGATGCAATGATGTAAGTCAGTGATATTTAAATGATGTTTCTCAAAAACCTGAAGTTCTGCATAGTTTTCCAAGTGCTCTACAATTTGTTTATATTACTTTGTTGTAATGCCATTTCTTATATTTCACAAATCAAATAGATAAAATTAAGTTGAAAAATGATGTCTTAATTATTTTGAAATTATCATTACTTGCTTTTAATTATATTTAAGTAGTGTAGCTTGCACTGCTTAAAAATAATTTTAAATTACTCTAAGTGAGGAGTATGGTTTCCCCCAAGCTAATAGCAACATCACATACTATGGAATCATCAAGGTTCTAAAGTAATACAATGGTATTCCAACTCTTTCTAGAATGCTCCAAACATTTTTAATGGGCAACTTATTCAAAGAATTCCTTCCTCAAAAATGAAATTGGCTGTTTGTAGAGAATGCAATGTAAGTTTCTGATTCAGGTTACTCTTGTAGGAACATCATATCCACTGTTATGAAGTGGTCAATGCATATCATCAGTTTTTTACTAAATTCTATATAAAAAAAAAAAAAATGCTGCAGTCAAAATTTGCATATTCCCAAGTTTATAAACATGATAATTTTCTTTTTTAACCTCTTTTATTTCTTTGCTAGAAAGAAAGTCAATTATATAGCATTTCATATCAGATTCACAATTTTCTTTAACTATTTTGAACAATATAATATGCAAATCCAATTAATGAAAATTTATTTTTACTTTACATTTTTTTTTATGAATATTTAATATTTCTAAATTTGACCATTGGATCCATTTTTTATAATTATTATTCATAAAAACTTGTGAGTTAACAAAATTATAATACTACCAATCTAAATGAATTACTGCATTCTAAATGCACTAGCTTGTAAAGCTTAAGCAGGCCTATTATTTTGAAATAATCATGAAATAACTGGATTAATTAGCATGTTGAATTTCTAATTTACTAAGTTATTCATATGCAAATAGCAGAAGCAAAACATTGCTGAACACATAAAAAAAAAAAAGTGCAAAGGAGAATATAAATAATAATAGCTGTAGGTTAGGTTGTTAAAAACACTTTCTAAAGTTAATGAGTTTCGACATATATTAACACCAGTTGAAGAGGGATATATGTTGATGACTGCAGCCCAACATGCCCATAACAAAGGGACTTTATCAACCACCTTGTGCTTGATAGACTTCCAAAATGCAACTTCAATTATGGTAAACATCAATGGCAATCATCTAAGAAAAGCAAGGTTTGACAGGCGACCAGTACATCATTGTGTAGATGAATAGAAATCCCTACCAGTCAGAACAATGAGTGTCTGAATATACTGTGACCAGATGCCATCATAACAATAGTATATTTGCTCATTGTCTTGAACATTGTCCATGGGCAGTACCTTTTAAATTGAGACAAAGAGCACATAAATGGAATGTCTTATCAATGAATCATGTTCTCTTTACTTATATGGGGTTTTTTTCTTCAACATTTGTAAATGGTTCAGGTACCAGTGAAGTGGACTACAGGATATCTATTTTATCATAAAAAGACATTTAAATATGGTCCTTAATGTTTAGCTGTAAAAGCATTATCAAAAATGGTACAGAGCTCCATATTTTTTATGTACTTATCATTAACAAGGATTGCTATTATCTACAAGGTATCCTTGCTCACTTGTATCTGAGATGCCAAAGTTATTGATGTGGAAGACAATGGCAGACGATGTTGTGCTCATATTTAAGAAGCATTTTTAAAAAATGAAGATTTAATAAAAGACATTGAATGTCTGTCTTCTGATTTAAATTCTGTGCAGCATATGTAAGAAAGTTTGGGCATGTGCTTTTCAGACAACTATATTTGCTGAAAATCCCCAGAGCTGAATCGTGCTCATTGAGGAATAAGCACTCTTGCCTTAACAAATGTTTGATTATCAAAGTATGTAGAGACAGTGGCATTCATCCTCTGCAATTTTGAAAGATCTTATGTCTTCTGAGGAACATCTGTTAAATTTTCTTTCTTTTGGGTAGATAGTTCACTATTTTTCAATAAAGACTTTGCTTATTTCCTTGCTGAATTCATCCTATTTGTTTTTGCCTTATCATGTTTTTTTTTCGTCCATTGTATTTTGATTTTAATATCTTCCAGGTGAATGTCTTGATATGTTTATATTGGAGAAACTGTGCCATGCATAAGTTTTGCATATTAGTGTAATTTTTGAATATTCACAATGCTTTATTTATAGTCCTATTAAAAATCTGAGTTTCTTAATGTCTGCTCTGAAAAATGCATTTATTTGGAAGAAAATTTAGGGAGAAGTATATTTAAGTGAAAATTTCAGTCGTTAACTGGGAATACTTTTATTTTAGAGACATATGATTAAAAATTTGCCAGAATTGTTGAAAATTGAAGCAAATTTAAGTAAAAGTATCAATTTTCTCCCAGGTTTTTTTCCCCCTTGGCATTGATGATATGTTTTATTTTATCTACAATCCATGTTTTTTTTCCTTCAGAAACTTCCTTGCCTGTTGATCTTTCAAATGTAAAGATTGAGGAAGAAAACACAGAAAAAGAATTGCATAGTGCCCTTAGTAAAGCTAAAAAGCTCAAAGAGAGGAAAATTATGGCTTCTGCGCCAGAAAAGGTATATTTCATTTCTTCATGCTATGCATTTATTTTTAAATACTTTATTCCTGTCTTTAAACTTAGTTTGTATTAAATTATTTTAAACTTGTATCTAAAAATTGTATACTAATTTATTGAATAGTTATTGTAGCCATAGCTATAAAATTCATGATTTCTTCATGGTCCTCAACTTGAAGGTGTTTATATTTTTAATCATTTAACCTTTCTACTGGTTAAACTTTAATATCTTTTGTCCTTGTAACTTTTTTTACTTCAGAAAAATAGTTTTTATTTAATGGAAAATAGTGTTATTAATTCCTATTATATGGGCTTCATAAAATTTTTGTAGGTCAGTTTATTGGAAAGTTTTTAAATTTCCCAAATTTAAAAAGTTAAAAAATATTTCTTTATTATTTTTTGTACTTAATTTCACATTGAAGAAAACAACATCCTTGATTGTTTTATTTATTTTATATAAATATGAATTAATTTATTAATTCTGTAATAAGATTTAAACAATTGTATAGTGATATTTTTATTTGTAGGTAATTGAGATACTAAACAGTGTGGATGGAAGCATGTCTAATTCTCAGAAATCATCTAAAGCTGCTGTAAATATTGAATTGAATTCAGTTGCTGAATTTTGTCGTACCTTGGGAGAAATTCCTACTTATGGCATGTCTGGAAATCGAGAAGAAGAAGCTGATGATATGATGGTAATCTTTTAATTTATTTAAACTAGTTGGATAGAATAGCATATAAATCAGTTTCATTATTCAAAGTATGTATATAGAAAATTCTCTTTTCTTTCAAAAAAGTTTTTGCATAATTTGTTGTTGAAACATTTTTCTGAGATAAAAAAAAAGAAGTATAATTTGTTCATTTTATCTTTACAGATTTATGTATTTAATATGTTAAGCATAAGTTTTTAAGTCTTGTGGCAAAAATGTACCTTTTTTTTTTAGATCAATAATCTTTTGGTGGAAATTTTATGACAAATGAATGACATAAGACATGTAATGTAATGTAAACTTTACAAAAGCTATATTTATAATTTGTTGTGAAAATTTAGGTTAATTTGTTCTAATATTGTAATTATTATTGCTTTATTAAGTACAATGGGATAAAAATTATTTTTTGTTTAAAAGAAAAGTTGATTTTTGTTTCAGACAATAATTGCCATAATCTCTAAAAACTTTTATGTTGATTGTGGAGTTTTTCAATGCTTTTCATAAAGTGTCCCTTTTTTTTTCATCATTTATAAGTTAATCTTCTTTGCAAAACTAGATATTTCTTGTGCTTTTTAACAATGCATTTAACTTTTAGAACAATTATCTTCTTTGCTATCACTGCTTTCTTCTTCTTTCTGCTTTTCTTCTTCCATATCTGAAAATCATTCGTTGACAATTACTTTTGTAAATTGTATGATTTCTGTGATTTAATTTTCAATCCATGACATAATGGATTTTTAAAATTGTTGATAATTTCTGGCAAGACCTATGGCAACATCAGCAGACCTGTAGAATGAATTTATAGCATTAAACAAATAAAAATAATGTGTTTGTGTAAACTTGAGACCATTAATTGTAAATCTATGCTCAGCAGTGATTTATCGTGATCACCAAACTTTGCTGATTCGTGGGTTGAAGCTTAAAATTAATTCTACATTGGAGAGGGAATTGTATAATACATTTATCTCATTAGCAATGATCCTTTGTTTTAAAAGAAATAGTTGATTTCAATTTAATTTGTAACACAATTTTAACTGCACTTGTAAAATTTTTTTTTTTTTTTTTTTTTTTTTTTTTTTTTTTTTTTTCCACATTACGCAAATATTGTACAAGAAAATATTACTGTATACAATGATGGGATAGTTTTGTACTGAAAATTTGAAGCTATCAGTTCCAAAAAATTCATATTTTGCTTCTCAAAAATGTATTTATCTTTTCTGAAATGTTTACTTTTCCAAATTCATCTTGTATTCATTTTTTAATTACATCTGCCATTTATAATTAGAAAACTAATTTTAAATCCTAGAATAAGAAATATTATTTAAAACATTTTACATCATAAATTTTCTTGCAAATGTTTTCAATTAAGTGAATATTATTTAGGGAATTAGTGAATGGAATTTTATCAATTCAAGTTATAATTTACTTTTTGAAAAACCTATTTTGTAGGGGGAATATAATTGTTTTTGCAACAAATTATTTTATGAATTACAGAGATAATTAATATAATGGATTATAATTAAATAATTGTTTTTGAAATTCCAGATTTTTTCATAAGACTGCTTTGTGATGTAGTTAAATTCTAAAATGCAATAAACTTATTTTCAGTAAGTGTATATGTAATAACAGTTATTCTTTAAATCAGCATAATCAATATGTATTTGTAGGAATTTGAACAGGAGCTTCTTGAAGAACGTCAGAAGCAAGACTTGGAATCGCAGAATCAAGGAGCATGGAATGAAGTGGATGTTGAAGAAAGACCTGCAGAAATATCAGTATGTTTTTCTAGTTATTTTCAATTATGAATATGTTTTTATGTTTCATATTTTTATTATTATATGATTGTACTATTCCTAATTCTCATAAGAGCAGGGTAAAGATTTGGAACAAATTTGTGTCAAGTTGAGGTACCTAGCAATTTCGTAACAATCAATTCAAATAATTCATTTAAAATAAATACATCTAGTAGTTGTTATCGTGTCCATGGATTTAAAATATAGTTATCAATGTTAGATCAAGTCAAAAGTCTTCTCGATAGCGGCCGCAAGCAACACAGGGGTCTTCAACTTCATCGTTCTCCGACGGGTGGTAGGAGGGAAATAAAACACCTCCCGCTGACCAACAAGTAGAAGTCCAACCTTCCGAGGCCCTGGCAAATTTTTTTCCATGGATTGTGACATCTAATAGTATCTATAATAAATAAAATAGTAGTGGCATCTAAAATGTTTAATTTAGGGGATATCTATTAATTAAGGAGTAAAACTATTGAAGACTGATTTGATATGGATTGTGAGATAGCTACATTCAACAAGAATATGGCTTATAAGAAACATAATTGAAAGGATGTATATTTGAATGCTGTTAAATCATACAGAGAACCAACAGGGTCTGCAGATTGAAAAAAAAAATTGTTTTTATAAAGATCATTTGAAGCATCTATGTCAATTCCATGAAAACAGAGTTTTCTTTCAGAAAATAAATATGGATCGCAAAGTATTTAAACCTAGAATTATAGATTATTGTAATTATAGTTTACTATGCTGTACATGTATAAAGTTTTATCCTATTTGGTCTTCTAATTCCGTCCTAGAATTATAGATTACTGTAATTATAGTTTACTATGCTTGTACATGTATAAAAGTTTTATCCTATTTGGTCTTCTAATTCCATTTGTGGATGAAATTATTGGAGATTAATAATGTGGATTTCAAAAGGGCAGATGAAATTTTTAATTTAAAACTTATGCTAGACAAATTTTAAGAATTTTGAATAGCTTTACTATCTATTTATAGATGTCAAAATAGTATATGATAGTTTGAAAACAAATGCTATTGATTGGAAGATACTTATAACAAAAGTATAATATATATGAACGTATAACAAAAATTTGTCATTAGACAAATTTTTGTAATACATACTTAAATTTATAAAGTAGTTATTCTTACTGTAAAGGAAAATTTGAATTCAGAAACATTTTTTCAAAACTGCTGAATATTAAAAGTGGTGTAAAATATTTGATAGGGCTCTAGAAAGGGTCATCAAAAACTCGGGAATCAACACCAGGAGCACTGTCTTTTAATAGAAGCATGCTCATGTCATTCATAATGTTGTCATAAGCTATGGTGCATTTCTGGTATTTGAAATCCACGGCTAAAAAGAATTGAATTTCATATTCAACCAATGAAACACAAAATATATGCCTTGAATCGAAGCTAAGAATTATTTTTTCTTCATAGAGATAGAAACATATAAATTTGTAGCTAAAAAGTAAACTTGTTTTACCTAAGTTGATAATAAAATAAATATAATTTTATAAAATAATTTAGAATCTGAAATAAGTAAAAAGGTGGTTATGTTCACCATGCTTTTTATGGATTAAAAAATTCATAAAATTTAATTCCTCCAATCATAAATCATAGTTTATAAAATGATATTTAGAACTTTTATAAATTATGTTTCTGAAACTTGCAGCATTAGTCAGACATAAATACCTTATGAGAGATTTTGAGGTGCATCCTATGAAGAATAAATATTATTGGAGTAAAGTGAAGTAAATATAACAAGTAATTGTGCGATTTTTCAAGATAATTACTACCAAAAAGAAACTAGTATGATTCTTCCTCTCAAAAGATCTATATTAAGATTGCAACTTCAACATTATTTAATCTCATAAACTGAAGAAATGTTGCTGGAATTAGATTCAAATGCAATAAACTTATTGAGAAGGCTGCAGTAGTTTGCCATATCAGATATGATATATGATATATTTGTTATAATAAGTTGTTGGGAAAATTTCAGAATAGTTTCTTATATTAATTTAAAATTTCTTAACAAATTTTTTAATACTCAGAACAAAGTTTTAATTAGAAAAATAATATATTTCAGTAAGACAAATCATTTTAGCATATTAAATAGGGAGACCTAATTTAAATGGGTTTTTTTACTTTTTTTTTTTTTTTTATCTTTTTTATATTCACTTATAAGTATTCAAAATAATCCATAAAAAACACATTTTTCAAGAATATTAAATTAAAATTATTAGATTATTATTTAAAAAGCGGACAAAGGCTTTTCGATTAAAATTCATTTTTCTAGTCCTAATTCAGCAATTTTAAAGATAGAAAAAATAATGAAATTATGGTGGTGGTGGTGGGTTTTTTTTTTTTTTTTTTTGTTGACTGAATTCTTTTCATATCATTTGAAAATGTGTCATTGTTTACAGATGCGAGAAAATGAGCCAATTCTAGAAGAGGAACCTGATATAAGCTCTGGGGTTTGTGGAGCCTTGAAAGTTGCAACAAAAAAAAGGTTTGTATTTTTAGATAAATAAGATAAATTCTTCATTACAAAATAAATTATATCCTAGAAATTTTTCATCTTCTCGATTCTAAACAAGTGTACTATAAATATTATAATAACAAATTAATTTAAATGATAAAATTTTTAACTTATTTAAAATATTTTGAATCTTTCATTGAATTTAATGAATAGGAAACCGAACATGCAATCTTCTTTTCATGGTATAAGTACATTTTTAATGCATGAAAAAAATATAATATTGATTATAGTTATGTGTTTTGGTGAAATTGTGCCGTAATTCTTAAATTTGGATAATGTAAACAATTTTTTTCTTAATGTATAGAATTGTATAATAATCATGAAAAAGTAATATGATTATATGCATTTATTTCAAATTATATTTTGTTAAAAATTTTCTTTGTATGCATTTTTTTGTTGGTGAAGTTGTAATAAGTTATAAAAATGCCTCTATTTAACTATCATTTATTTGAATGATTGTATACAGGTTATTTAGATAAAGAGGACAAAAAAATGCATAGTGCACCAAAGACAAGCACTCTTCAAGCTCAGTCTTATACCATTGAAGAAAAGTTCTAGTAAGTATTTTTATATTTTATTTTAATGATAAAATAATGTATAATAATATGTATGCTTTTTGTCAAATGGGTTAAAATACTTAGTACTTGTAGAAAGCTTTTAATATTCATTTAGAATATTTTATATAAACTAATGAAAAGGGGGTACAAAATTCAATTAAATACTGTAAAAAGGCTAAGAGAAATTTTATAAATATTATTTAATGCACTTTGTTATTAAAAACTGAAGTTTCATAGGAAAAGCATTGAATGCTCTGATGGGGTGTGAATTTAACTAAAAATATTTTGATTTATTTTGTTATATATATATATATCATATGGTAGTTTGTTATTTCTAGTTGGTTAGAAATAATTTTGATTCAAAAAAATAAATATTAAGTATTTATCTCTGATTTAACATACATCTTATGATGTATTAGATTTGCACTAACATTGTTTTGAAGTTTTCTTAAGGGTTTCTGAGTATTGTACATGGACTACTAGATCCTTAACTATAATATTTAAAAATTTAATGGACATGAAACCAACATATTTGCCTAGTGTAGACATAAGTTTTTTCCACAAATCTTCAGATTATTTGAGATTTGATAATTGTTAATAACTTTTGCATATTAACTTTTTAACAAAGATATATAGATCCTAGCAACTTTACCCCTATTATTTTCAGTGCTAAAATAACAACTGCAATTTTCAAGATAACTTATTTTTGTTATGGATAATCTCAAATGCTTTCTGCAGATATACTTACTGCAGCGAATTGTCAAAAAACAAGAACAAATTTGCTATTTCCCACAACCATTATATCGCTCCTTAAAATAACCACTTTTATTTTTTTTTGAAAATATTTGTTTTTAGTTAGGTTTGATGGGGGAAAGTATTATCTTTTTATTTTTAAAGTGGAAACATCAAGACTGGGTACTTCCTTTTTGTAAATCTACCTTCAATCTGGACAGTGTGAAACCTTCGCTTTTGGAGTGTGACCATTACATCACTTTTAAATTAAATGTATGCAATCAGTCTGGTGCTATTTTTGCACTGGCTAAGAGTTTAGTCTATGAATGAGCAAAATTTCTGCAAGTAATCAATTGAGGTATTCACAGCTGTGTGATTAATAGTTTCCTTCCTGGTATTTCTCCTCTGGTTTTAGAAGTGAATACATTAACTAATCCTACTATTTTCTATACTACTAGAATACTTACTGACTGTCATGTCTAAATAAAAGCATCAATAATAATATAAAGAGGATATAACACATTCTGAATCGTTCTTAAGTAGTCAAAAGTTTTAATGTCAGTTTATTATTTGGTTTGCAATATTGTCATTGTCATTGCACATAAGAACAAATATGATTGCTGACAGCATGTGAAATATGTTAAACATGTTGGAAAAGACTAAAATTCAAATTTAGATTATTTCATTATTTAAAAATTGTTCTTATAATGTTATAATTATATAATAATAATTCTATAATTATAATAATTCTTATAATTATTGTTCTTATAATTCTTATGTTCTTTAATTCTTATAAAAATGATTCTTATAATTTTAATATTTATGTTGTTTTTGTAACTCAAAGTTAATAATAGTAATTACATTTTCTTTCTTTTTGTATATGTGTACTTGAAAGGAAATTAGAAATAAACATATTTGAAATTGCTTGTGTTTCATTAATATTCTATAATCATTGAATATGGCATATAGGTTATCTAAAAATCAGCATTTAAAGTTTAAAAGTATTCACTGTATTCTGTTATGTTCAATTAATTATAATTTACCTATTTATTTTTTAATTAGCCATGAATTATTAAAATTTTACTGCATAATCATATATCAAATTTAACTGTAAATTTCATTTTTATGTATTCAGTAATAATATTCCAACTATATGCACATAAAATAACCTGTAAATGATTCTTCATACTATGTAGCAGTTCTTAAATGTTCAATGTTACTGATTTTAATCAAGAGTATAAATATTTAATATTTATACTCTTTGTTTCTTTCGTAATTAAATAAAAATATTTATATAAAACAATTTTAAAAAAAATATTTATGTTAAAGAAAATGTTAATTTTTTAAAGATGTCGTTTGGTTACCCAATTAGAAGTTTTCGTGTTTTCCAGCTGGGGATGTAAATTGGATTGTGCTTATTGGCATTCTTTTTGTTCCTGTAATATCCCATTATTAGCCATTTTTGTTTTGTTTGGTATTTATTAAAAATGCCAGATAAGTTAATTTAAAATATACTTTTTTTCAAATATGCTATAAATAAATTTAAGAACACATTAAAATTATATTGCAGTATTGCATTTTTTTTTTTTAATTGTTAATATACTTATATAAACATAAGTGCCTTTCTTTTAATCATATGATTTGGCAGTTCGCCTATGATCTGCCAGCTCTACTGTAATAGTGGGGTTTTTTTTTTTTTTTTTTTAATGTCTTCCAAAAGAAGATTTCTCAATAGTATATTTCTAGTCATTGTAAATCAAAGAACTAACAGATTTTCTTCCTTTTTAGCGAGGATGACAAATTTGGCAAAAGAGATCGTTATACTGGTCCTGTGCAAGAATTCAAAGAAAAGAACAATTATAAACCAGATGTGAAACTGGAATATATTGATGATAATGGTCGCCGGCTATCAGCTAAAGAAGCATTCCGATATTTGTCTCATAAGTTCCATGGTAAAGGACCGGGAAAGAATAAAGTAGACAAACGAATGAAAAAATTGGAACAGGATACTGTAAGTTGCTTTGCATTTTGTTGTAGTTTTTATTTTTCTTCGTGTCTAATTAATAATGTTTGTATTCTTAACTCCTTCAAAAAGGCCACTCATGCTATTGTATAATTAAACATTCTCTCTTGATTCCTAATGTTCCTCTGGTTGAACCACAACCACAGAAGATATGTGAACTGTTTTATGTATTTCTGCTTTGTTCAATTTTTCATCTGATTTTTTTTTGTTTGTTTGTTTGATTAGTAACTGATCATTAGTGTATCCTTATTGATTTGTTTATATATGTATACATATACTTTAAAATTCCTTTTTCTTAAATGTGTCTTTAATTCCCTGTCTTTATGCAAAACTTAAAGCAGCATAAATAATAATTAACGAAGTAAATGAATAGCATTTCTAATTATAATGTTTATTAAATCACTTAGTTTTAAGAATTTTTTTCCTTGCATATTTAGTTATTTATTCATTCACATGTATATTCATGCAGTATTAAATTAGTTAATGCATGCATTATATTAGTATTTATTTAATTTTTGGTATAACTTTAAAAATGTGTTCTCATTTGCTTTTAATATGATGTCATCTGTTCATTCTAGATGTTACTCACTGATTTAAAATCTACGATGCTATTTAAATTCCAAATATTTTTTTTTTTTTTTTTTTTACTTGTTTGCTATGGCTATGATCAACCAAAACTGGAGGAATAAATTTTATGGCAGTATGAAAGGATTGTACATTTCTGGTTCAAGTTGTCAAGAGAGAGCCTAAAAACTTCTGGTGTACTAAATCTATTTATTTACTGTTGTAATTATTCTACAAAATTTGCATTTTTTTTATACCAATTTATATGAAATATCTTTTCCTTCCAGAACAAAACTAAATAATTGCTTATTACATCTTGCAGTCCTTGCACATGCAGTCCCATATATATCGCAAAGTTTATGTATTTGTCCACCTATGCTCAGTCTCAGTTTACATCCAAATTTCACCAAAATGGACTGTGATACTTCTAATTCAAAGCTTCAATCAATATTCATTAAAAAATTACTTAATTAGATCTTATGTCAATTTGGCAACTTTTCATGGTTGACTTTTTTTTTTTTTTTTAATGGTGGTTCTTGTAGATCATAGACATGCTGATGTAATATAAATAAAAACATACTAACTGATAAATTGCAACCACCTAAAATTTTGTTTAAAAAATTAAGAGAAAATTTGTATTGCAATTTTACTATTAAATATGTCCAATCCAATCACATTTTAGGGGAGAAAGAAATTTGGGGACCTTTTTTGTCATCGCCAAATGGGAGATAGGTTGATTTTGGTTGACAGTGGATAAGTAAGGTAACAAACTGTTAGGTTTCTCCCATATTAATAAACACTCTTAGGTTTCGAAATTTTATAGCCATAGGTGTGAGTTAGGAAGGGGGAAAGAATTTACATGGGAGTTGTTGAACGTCACACTGGGTTTTGTTATTAAATTTACCATACTGCCTAAGAAACTAAAACTATTCAGTCAAATGCTATATCTGAAAAAGATATTACCATTGAATAAGCATGAATCTAAATAAAAAAAGTTAATAAATTTTATTTTCTGAAGCCGTGCAAAAGCTGGGTTATATGTGATAGTAATTAATATAGAACATGGAGGCTCTGTTTAAGAAAGAAGGCCCATATGCTCCAATTTAAGAGAATACGGAAATTGAAAGAATGTGGTTTTTGGAAATTGCATAATATTTTATATTAAAATTTTGTCAGTTTAAAAAACTCTCCCATCACATATGATGGGGAGAAATCGCATAAGGGGGCCAGTGTATAAGAAAGAGACACAAAATATTATGAGCTATTGCAAGCATAGTTTTGGATTTTTTTATTTTTATTTAATCTCCATTTTGGGTGGCTTACATGATATGATTATTGATGGTAGATGATACAATGTAGTATCAATGTAAAACTTTTTTTTTTTAACTTAGGACATAAGACATCAATTATGGAAGTAGTGCTGTGTAATGGCCTTCAAGGTCACCGTCCTAACACCATAAACTCTGAATTTCTTGTGAGATTACTTATAATACAGTTAATCAATTTATCATCATGAAATGTTAATGATGTATAAAACTTGGTTATCTAAGAATGTAGATGTGTAATACCTGAAATGCTGCTGAATGTTTAAAAAAATTCTATCCTAATGATGGTAGCAATACCACATACAGATGTGTATTTCTATCTCGGGTCTAACATTAAGTGCATGTTCAATAATTACTGACATTCAGGTACATTATTTTTTGCTTTTCTTCATGTCATGTAGTTTTTTAAAAATTTCTTACTGAAATATTAATTATACTTATGATGGTGATCAAATACTGCAGGCTTTTACTTAAGATATCCATGTTTATACTAAATCTGGGATTCTCTATGGATTTTCTCCCCACTTTCTTTCTCTTGCTATCTGCCGTAGCTATTTAGGTATGATTGCTAATTCCCAGGATTCACCGCTAGAGGTGCTACAAATAATAGGATATTGCCATTTTATAAGTAAACATTATTTCCCACAACTCTTCAGTCAAGTATAATTTCACTGTATAAAAATAAAAAGCCTCACATCTTGTGAAAATATTTAAAATGGAAATATATTTTAAAATTATGTTGCAAACTAAAATCAAATTACTTTCCTTCTTCAGCGACTAAAGCAGATGAGTTCAACTGATACGCCTCTAAACACAGTCAAGTTATTGCAGTTAAAGCAAAAAGAAACTCAGTCTCCATACATTGTTCTCAGTGGAGGAAACAAAACACTGACACAGTAAGTATAGCAATCCGTACTTATTTGAAATATTTCTTCTCTGATGTATAATTCACTGTGAAATTTAAATTTAAAATATAATTTGCTAACAATTTTTTTTCTCCCTGAAATATATTTATTTATGTGCAAGAAAAACCTTGTTATTAAAGACTAACAACGTAAATCTTCATGTACTCTTGTACAGAGTCCAGTCACATTAATGTGACCACTGCCTACTTTCACCGTGAAATAACCCATCACAAAAGGCAGGTGGCAGCACATTGCAGTGGTGTGTATATAAAGAATTCCACTTAATACCACACTCCACTTATTTGGTCTGACAGGTGGTCACATTAATGTGACTGGACTGTGTATATTGCCCAAAAATAAATAAATAAAAACATAATATCAGCAACTTAATTAGAACTTAGATTTAGATTTTTAGATAGTAAGTTAGATTTTTAAGTGGGTAATTTGGTATTATAAATCAGGTTGTAAAAGTAACAAGTATAGTTTGTGTTAAAAACTAAATTCATTTTACTAAGATGCATTTAATTTATTAATATATGTTATTTTCTACTTATGTTAAATTAAAAAAAAATAATGAATGTCCAGTGTGTGTAATTTTTTTCTTATAAAAAAGCATGATACTTGTTATAATTAAAGCATGCTAAAATATTTATGATATTATATTTTCTTGGATAAAAGTAATGCTTATGTTGTATTTTACTATTTTTTTTTGTAGATATTATTCTATATTCAATTATCTTTTTATTTGTAACTAAACATTATTAATGTTGTTTTTAATTAAAATATTTTATTTTAATCATGCTTTATTTATTTTTTTTTTTTTTTAGGACGATGATATCCAAGTCAAAACCAGTATGAAAATGAAATCTGTTGTTTGCACTGTCAGTCCATTGTTATGAATTTTTTTTTAAGTTATGACAAATAAATATTTTTTATCTAGTATTTGTTTGTATTTCAAATTTTTCAACTTTCAGGTGACATATTAATCTTGTTCCAATTTATCTAAATGGAATTCTGATGTTTTATGTTATTTACTTATGAAGCAAACGAAAAAAAAAAAAAAAAAAAGTAAATTAAAAACAGCAAGTGTCTTCAATAGCTACTTAAGTTTTAGCAAAGGCCAATAGTTATGTGAAAAATTGGCAAGCTGCCAAGTTAGACGGATTGAAACACAGTAGCATATTATGAAGAAAACTATATAGGGAGAGTTTTTAAATACAATAAAAATCATTTTAATTTTTAATAATTCAAATTATAAATAGCATAATATTGAAAAAAATTTATGAAAAAATTCCACAATAACTATTTTTTTCTTTGAAAATTACTTTGCATCTAGTATGTCTGACTAGCATTCCTTACGAGTAATTGATTCATCTGTTTGTACCTTTAAACCAGAAAGCTTCGTTTTCCACACAGTTGGTGGTCAAACTATACATAGATGCATGATCTCTTAGCAAGGCAGTAACTTCTCATTTTTTGGCTTGCTTCCATCAATGGTAAAGAAAGCAAGTGTTGACATATGAACACCTTTTTTTCTTAACTAAAGAATATTTTTTTAAAAATGGGAAAAGAAAGTTTATGTTTGTAAATTTATATTTAAATTATATTGATGTCAGGTCATCAAAATGTTAAGGCTTTCAATTAATCTGGCAAGTATTCAAAAATTTTATTTGGTCCTCAATCACTCCTGCATTTGATAATTTTGTCATTCTTGCTTCGATGTTGTGTCTGCCTGGCGGATGATAGAATTTTCAAATGACTAGCACTCAATGCCACAGATTTCGGATTTGAGTCCCAGCGGTGCCATTGATGTTTGTAGTGACTCAGAATCCACTTTAAGTACTGGTCTAATATGACTGTAGAGCATAGGGCTGATAGCCTTACCCCATCAAAAGTCAGCGTCATGGAACCAAGTCAGACTTATACCTATGGGTGCTCCATTACAACAGAAACTGCCTCCTTCCATGAGACCACATGGATTCTTCAAGTCCAAGAACCAAGTCAAGATGTTGCTGTTTACCAAGTGAGAGAAGAAACAACAATGGAATTTTTGCTGTAATTTCAGTGTTTATTTTAGATAAAAAGCAATGTTTAATCTTTCACTCTTATTTTCCTTTATACTGTATCACAGTTGTTTGCAAATAGCACTCTAAAAAAAAATCCTACTAGAAATATTTGCATCATCTTCTAGTATGCTATTAGAACTTAAGTAAATTGCAACAATATTTTGGAGGAAATATTTAGAATAATTCTTAAATATTTAGAAATATTTTTTTAAAATAGAAGTGAAAGAAATTTCAATTAAAAACAATTTTACTAATATAGTCTGTTAAAAATTTTAACATTTTAAAACAGATTTTGTTGGAATTCTGTAGTAACTTTTTATTATTAGTATTTTTTTTCTATGTGTAGTCATTGAATGCCTTCACAACTATTAGAAATAGATAGGAAGATAAATGAATAATGTGTGAAATTTTGGAAAAATTTGGGCAATTTTTTTATGATAGGAATAATATGTATAGGTAAAACAAATTCATGATTTTAAAGTTTATTCAATAGTTACATTCTTATAAATATAGTGAAGTTTTTATTTTTTAATAGTTCTTAATGTTAATCAATAGAGAAGGGAGCACCATTAATTGTAGATAAATTAAAACAAAAATAAGAATGCAATCATTCACTAAAATTCAATTTTATTATGCATTTTCTATTACTCTTTCATTCTTGTGTCCCTGTATTTGAATTGCTTTGTGTATAGTGGAGATGGGATTTAAATTATTTTTAAGGCACAACAATGTGACTAATTGTATGTCCGATTAGTTAAAAGGCTTTAAAAACCACTAGCTTGGTTGATTCACTTCCAGTTTGGAAACTTATGCCTATTAATTGTCCAATTACTTAATGGCTTATTTGTAGAAATTACAGGCCTCTACTCGTTCTGCAGATAAAAGGTGAATCGAACCAGAGGAGGGAAAATAAACAACGATTAAAAACATTATCTGCATAGCCATTAAATGCCACCGTGGTTTGTAAAAAACATCATCACATTAAAATGCAACGAGCGAGTGCATCCAGTAAAGTGGGGGAAAGCATCTTCAGTTTCGGGGGGAAGGGGAAGTTAAAAATACTATTTTTCCCCCATGATATTTGTATCCTAGGCCTGAATGGCCGAGCGGCTAACGTTCGGTACCCCAGGTTTCGAGTTCGAGTCCTGGCGGTACCATGGATGTAGTGGTTCGTAATCCATTTTAAACCGTAATTCCCGTCTAACATGATCGTAGAGCGTTGCGCGGATAGTGTTACCCGCGTCCGTAGCTCTGGCGCTCGGTACCACAGGTTTCGGGTTCGAGTCCCATCGGTGCAATGGATGTTTGTAGTGGTTCGGAATCCACTTTATACTGTAGGTCCCGGTTTGTTTAACAGTGTGCACAAGATGACCGTAGAGCCACAAACCAAACCGCGTCCGTAGCTTATCTTCAAGCTACACGCACCTCCTGGGTAGTGCTAAGTGAATACCGTCGGTGCGGCGCTTGCCTTAAGGCATCCAAGACAATTGTCTAAGTGTTTTCCAGCTGCATTAGAACAAAAAAAAAATATTTGTATCCTTCTATAGCAAAAAAAGATAATAAATGATGATTTTTACAAACCACGGTGACATTTAAAGGCAAGACGGATAATGTTTTTAACCGTTGTTTATTTTGCACGCAATGTTGATTCGGAATCTGCATAGATGAGTCAGATCGGCGATTAGAGGAACTCTTATCATCGGTCACTCGAAATGGTAATCTGATGTGTTCTGTGGTAACATGCCTCTTCACAGACGCGATAGCGAATAGATTCTCGCTACGTAATGCCTCACTCGAATGGAATCTGCTCTAATACTTCGAAACTTCCTGGCATAAATTCATTAATCCTCCATCCTGGTTAATTACTTCTACACATGCGCGTTCAAGTCTGCCCAAGTTCATCCTTCCCAGCTAAAGCGTATTTTTCAATTCCTTCTATTAGCTCACACTCTCCCTATATATACCTTGTTCAAATTTTCAATCGTTCATGAAACACTTTTTACTCCTCCACACAAGTTCAAATACATTTTTTTTAAACTTGTAGTGGATGACACTTGATGTGAATAAAGTTTTTTCAAATATTAATTCAGTAATTAAATTTAATTCATTCATTTTAGTTTTCTTTTTAGATTTAAGTTGCAGATATCTACCCATAGATGGCGCCCGATAAACTTAAAAAAATGAATGAAAATTCTTTATAAAGGACTTTCTGCGATATAGTGAAAAAAAAAGTAGGAATTGACTTTCAAAAAAAAAAACATTTTTTTATATTACTTGTTACCTTCTTATTAAAGACTCCTCCTACTAGACAAAGTCATTTGATGTCACTACCGTCCATCAATTAAACCGGCTTACCTTTGAGCTTTATCACCTTACAGCTTTTTCCGGTTCAAAAGTTTTATTTTGTTTCTAATTTATTTATTTCCTTTTAATTATTTAACTCTTGCCATTTCAATGCTACTTAAATAAAAAAAAAACTTTGACTCTTAGTAGATATACAATGTATACAGGAATTCAATCCTCCTGTCCAATCTTGATGCTTTGGTATTTCTCAATCGCAGGGATTGCAAATATTAGTTTTGAAAGGAAACCCCTATTTTTTAGGGGGAGGAAAGGTCTAGTGCGACAAGGCGGAAACGTTCCATTAACAGAAAGTCGTCCTTGAATATTGAATGGGCTTTCACACATCTGGCGCGCGAGACAATTGGGGAGTGACAGGAATAGATCAAACAGGAAGCTGTCTGTCTTGCACAGCAGTTCTTGTTTATTTTTATCCACCTTTAATTACTGATACTTTGACCTATTCATCAATTCGGTTATGAGGCATTGATTGATTGATTTGCAGAACATTGAATGGTGCGATTTCTTTTCTGATATCACTTGAGTCCATCTTTAGTTTCATCGAAGGTTTTAAACTGCTTTTCAATTCGGTTTTCATTTAATCCTGCAATTAATATACTTGGCGATTTCCAAAATAATAATCGTCGATGATCCCCATGCTCTGACTAGTAAGCAAGTGAAAATGACACGTTTTTTACTGTCATATAATAATTGCACTTTCCAGAATATATACTGCACATTCACACGATGACTAAGTACAATATCAAACATGATGATCAAGAAATCAGATTTTATACATTTTATTGCTTTTGGGATTTGTTTAATAGAGTAAGAAAAAGCCCATTATAATAGATAATTTTATTGGAGTCGTATGGCTTTAAAAAAAAATTGCTTACTTAAATCATATATCATCATCATCACTTAAATCATATCAAATCAATCATACTTCAGATTTACTTAAATCATATATGGCGGCCTGTTGGCCAATTGGTTAGCGCTCTAGGCTTTGGTACCACAGGCTTCAGATTCGAATCTTGGCGGTGGCGGGGATGTTTATTAGTGGTTCGGAATCCATGTTAAACTGTAGGTTCCGGTCTAATTAGCCCAAAGTGTGCACAAAATGGCCGCACAGCTACAAACCAAACTAAAACATAGATGAATAGCCCCGGGTTGATTATCCATTTATTTCAGCAAAGTCAGCCATGATGGGGGAGTAGTGTGTTCTGCTAAAAAGTGATTTGGTTTGCCGCCCTACGGTTTTGGTTTTTTTTTTTTTTTTTTTTTTTTAATTTTTATTTATTTATTTTTTGCACACTTTGGGTTAATTAGACCATACCTACAGTTTAACGTGGATTGCGAAACCACTAATAAGCATCCATGCCACCACCAGGATACGAACCTGAAGCCTGTGGTACCAAAATCCAGAGCTCTGGCCATTGCTATCACATGAAACTGATGCATACACCGCAAGTCGTAATACAACACAAATATCAATATTTATTTCGAGGAGTTGATGCAGATTTCAACATTACTGATGAATCATCGGTTCTTAAGCTGTTACAAGAAGCAACTGTTTTCTTCTAAAAGAAATGGATTATAACATCCTAAACTAACAGATTCGCATGAAACATATATATATATATATATAAAAAACACAACTCATGAACCCAAAAACCAAAGAGAAACAAATAAGGAGTGAATTTGAGCTCCAAAAGCTACTACAGGTATTTTCTAAACGCAAATTGTATAATGAACCTTCACAGAATTCGCAATAATAGCGAATACTATGATGGTTAATACTTGACCTCACATTCAAACCTCTCAAAGAAAAGGAATATATATATATATATATAGGGTGTACAAATATGATTCCGCCCTTTATTATATACTGTTGTTAATTGAATTTGTTAAATGTGGCAACATTTTCATTTCACAGGGGCGACAGTAAGCTTTTATTTTTATTATTTGACATTTATTATAAACGTAAATAAGTATTACTTTTACCCTATTGAAAATGCCAAATTTTATTTCAAACAATCATCATTTGCGGGAAGTTTTATAACATTATTTTACCACGGAAATTTAAAAACGACGATTTTGACACAGAAGTTCAAATATCATGAAGAACTGCAACAAACATTCGAAACATGCATAATTGATAGAAAACGCCATCAGAATCAGCTGCCACATTAAATGTTACTCAACAACGCGTTTCACAACGTTTACAGTAAATGCGATTGATTCATAAACAAGCAGTTTGGCTATCCCATTAATTAAAACGATGATGAGACGATAGAAAGGGTGATGAAAATTGGATGTAATTACGAGAATCCTAGAAGCATAAAATCTTGAGTGAAACAGGTTCATCACAGCCAAAGTGAATTATCCAAAGTGTTTATTCATGTGTCTCTGTATCTGATGAGATCAGAATTGATCTATTATGAGTTGCTCAAACCTGTCTGAATTTATTACTGGCGGTGTCTACAGATTAATGAGTTTATAGTACAGCAAGCTATAGAACATGGATGATCAGACTGGGAGAATAGACACAACAAGTTAATTTTTCATCATGGCATTGCTAGACCACATGCTGCTCAATCGGTTAAAGACTACTTAGAAGAGAAGTGTTACTCCATCCACAATATTGACCAGAAATTGCGCCTTCACCATTTGTTTGGATCAGGGGAGGCCAACTCGCGGCACATTTGAACATATTTCGGCCCACCTTGAACATTTTTCCGGTCCGTGAGATGTATCATACTTTTACAAAATATATTTATTTTATAATAGCCATAGTAGTGTAAACCAATGTATTGAAAAAATACGCTATGTGTGCATCCACAAAAATGAATTGTCAAAATAATGAGAAAAATTTAACTGTTATTTTAAAATAATATATTAGTATACCGGCGAATATATGACAGATATTGGCTGCTTTATTTATGAGTTTACATCTATGAGTTCGAGTTTGCAGTTAGATTTTTATAAAAACATTATTATTTGTAAACATTATTATATTTATTTACGCCAAAAAAAAGAGAAATTCTCCAATTTGCAAGATCTGGCACAAAAAGTTGTTAGCTCTTTTGGTTCAACTTAAACTGTGAATCGTTTTTTTTCGAAAATGAAATGGACCCAACACAAAACATGCTCAAACATAACGGACGCTCACCTGCAACACACATTGCAATGTGCAAATACCCACATTGAGATCGATTTGCAAAAGCTAAGTAAAAGAGAAGAGAAACCAATAGCGCACTAGCAAAATAAATATTTTTGAATGATTTCATTTTTTTATTTCGTTTATATTCATATATTTTTTTATATTTCATTTTTAGTTTTATGTATTTCTTTACAATATTCGTTTAGTATCATTATTATTATATTATCTATGTTTACATGTAAGAATAATAGTCAACACAATAATAATAATTTATTATGTTTCAATTTTTCACTCCCAAAAAATGTCTATGGTGGGTCTAAATCTAATGTGGGGATCTATAATTTTATAAGGCGGCCCGCGGAGTTATGAAGCATTTCCGAAGTGGCCCGCAAGTTCATTCGGGTTGGCCACCCGTGGTTCAGACGGCTACAGTCATCCTTTTCTGAAACAAAGTTCGCTTCTAACGAAAGTATGGAGATTTGACTGAATAATTAGATCCATCTCCAAAGAATCAAACTTCTACAGCGAGAGAATCCTTAAACTACCTGAAAGATAGACAAATGGTGTACCTTCAGATTGAGCAAACTTTCTATAAATTTGTATTTAACAAACATCTTTTATTTATCCAAAAAAGGGTACTATTATGTTTGTACACAGGGCCTGAAAGGCCGAGTGGCTAGCGCTCTGGCGCTCGGTACCACAGGTTTCGGGTTCGAGTCCCCACGGTGCCATGGATGTTTATCGTGGTTCGGAATCCACTTTTAAAAAGTAGGTCCTAATAGGATCGTAGAGCGTTGCGGGGGCATTGTTACTCCGCGTCCGTGGCTTATCTTCAAGTAACACGCGCTCCTGGGTAATGCAAAGTGAGTAACGTCAATGTAGCATTTGCTTTAAGGCATCCACGACCAAGTGTCTAAGTGTTTGCCAGCTGCATTAGAAAGAAAAATATTTGTACACTCGATATACACTGAAGGGACAAAAGTCATGGGATAGAAATATGCAAATTTTCAGATAGCAGTAGCATCGCGTAGAACAGGTATAAATGCGCAGTGCTTTCGCAGAGCTTTCATTTCTGTTCAAGTTATTCATGTGAAGAGGTTTTGACGTGATGATGACCGCACGACGAGAATTAACAGACTTTGAACGCGGAATGTTAGTTGGAGCTAGACGCATGGGTCATGCCATTTCGAAATCGTTAGGGAATTCAACATTCCCAGATCCACTGTGTCAAGAGTGTGCCGAGAGTATGAAATTTCAGGCATAACATCCCACCATGGATAGCGCAGTGGTCGACTGCCTGCACTTAACGACCGAGACCGGCGACGTCTGCAAAGAGTCGTAAATTCTAACAGACAAGCAATACTGCGTCAAATAACCACAGAAATCAATGTGGGACGTACAAGGGACTTGTCTGTTAGAACTGTGCGGAGAAATTTGGCTTTCTTGGGCTATTCCAGCAGAAGACCGACTCGAGTGCCTTTACTGACAGAACGACATCGCTTGCAGCGACTCTCGTGGGCACCTGAGCATATCGGTTGGTCCCTAGATGAATGGAAAACCGTGGCCTGGTCCGATGAGTCACGATTTCAGTTGGTAAGAGCTGATGGTAGGGTTCGAGTGTGGCGCAGACCCCACGAAGCCATGGACCCAAACTGTCAGCAAGGCACTGTTCAAGCTGGTGGTGGCTCCGTAATGGTGTGGGCTGTTTTTTCATGGCATGGACTTGGTCCTCTGGTGCGACTGGATCAAACATTGACTGGAAATGCTTATGTTCAGCTACTTGGAGATCACTTGCAGCCATTCATGGACTTCATGTACCCAAACAACGATGGGATTTTTATGGATGACAATGCGCCATGTCACCGGGCCACAACTGTTCGCGATTGGTTTGAAGAACATTCTGGACAATTCCAACGAATGATCTGGCCACCTAGATCGCCCGACATAAATCCCATCGAGCATTTATGGGACATCATCGAGAGGTCTGTTCGTGCCCAAAATCCTGCACCATCAACGCTTTCACAATTATGGACGTCTATTGAGACAGCATGGCTCAATATTCCTGCAGAAGACTTCCAACGACTTGTTGAGTCCATGCCACGTCGAGTTGCTGCACTTCGCCGGGCGAAAGGAGGGCCGACACGATATTAAGAGGTATCCCATGACTTTTGTCACTTCAGTGTATATGCAGTAAACTTGTCTTGTTTTTTGTTAAAATTAATTTAAATTAGATTTATAAATTTGATTTAAGTACCTACAGAGATGTTTAGCAATAGTTCTTAAGCGAATTTGATTTTTTTTTTTAAACGTGTGAGATGTGACTTTAGACGTCACAAGAGATTTGTGAACATGCGCTGAGTATGTAATTTTTAACTTTTTCCTAATCAAATGAGTAAACTTTTTTTTTTTTTTTTTTTTTTTTAATTGTGTCACTTAATTTACGTGTAAAAAAAATTAAAACCCTGATTTTCCCATCTTTTTTTCTTTTCTTTTTTTTTTTGATAATTATAGAATAAGAGTATTTAACTTTTAGTAAAAGGAAAATATCTAACCTTCGATTATTATTTTTTTCTTGTTTATTTTCCAACACCATTTTAAAGCAAAGAATAACTTTTAATGATGTAGAACATTAATTAAACCCTATTCCGAATTGATACTTTTCGGGGTTTTTATTATTATTATTATTATTGTTATTTTAAATGTAATTCATAAATAAAGTCAAACCCGTTACAAAAATGTTTGAACAGCCTCTGCATTTCTAAGCATTTCTTTGCATCTTTGCTTCTTCTGCTTTTCTGTTTTGACATGATTTAAAATTGAGTTCTTATTACTTGGTGTTCGAAACGTTGCTTATTTTCGCCACTAGCGGTGGCAAAATGACATATTTTTATTGCGCCATAAAATGTTTGATTGTTTTGAAAATAGCTGATTTGCGCATTCCAGTGGAGGCTGTTCGGCTTGGCAGCAAGAGATCCGTCATAACACAGAGAGCGCGCTGTTTGTCTACCAGTGGTTCGATCTGTGTTTTGCCAGCTGACACTTCTGCACCGCTCATAACAATGTAACAACATTTTTACGTTCTGTTTTGGAACTTGAAAGATCCCGCGAAATGAATGAAGTGTCGCCGATTATCTCTAAATTCCCCGGCGCTGATTGCATTATGGTGTCTAAATAAATAAGAACCCAGCGTTGGCAAAGAATGAATGCTCGCCTTTATTTTTCTCAGCTGTATTCCTAAATCACAACGATTCGCCAGTTAAAAACCATATTAAATTAGATATAATGAATGAAATGCAATTAAAAGCTTTTGCATTACAGTCCATAATCCAGGATGTGCTTTAGACATCTTCTTTTGTAACCAGAATTATTGTTGTTGTCGTATCCCTCATGGAAGTAGGGAAGAGGGATGCAGTTTCTGTTCTGATGGAGCACCCGTAGGTAGAAGTCTGACTTCTGCTCCGTGACGCTCTTACAGTCATAAGAGACCGGGACCTACGGCTTAAAGTGGATTCGAACCACTACAAACATCCATGATACCGCCGGGACTAGAACCCGCAATCTATGGCACCGAGCGCCAGACACTCGGCCATTCAGGCCCACCAGAATTGTTGGTAACCGTCTTTGAATCGTCCGCGAATAGTTTTCGTATAGTACTTCCAACAAATAATTTCGGAAACATTACACCAACAATAATTTTGCACAAAAGACAAAACGCTCCATGTTGTAAAGCAGGGTGGCCTACCCAAATGATCTTGCGGGCCACTTTGAAATGCATCCTAACTCCGAGGGCCACATATAAAATTATATATCCCTATTTCTGATTTAGGCCCACTATAGACATTTTTTTGGAGTGAAAAATTGAAACAGAATGAGTTATTATTATTGTGTTTACTTTTATTCTTACATGTAAACATATACAATAATAATGATACTAAATATAAGAAATATATACTACTAAAAATTAAACATATCAATATAAACGAAATAAAAAATGAAATCATTAAAACATATTTATTTTACTAGAGCTATATTTGTTTCTCCACTGATTGCATTATGTTGTCTAAGTCAGGGTGGCCAACCGGCGGCCCCCTTGAACATTTTTTCCGGCCCGTGAGATTAATCATTCTTTTACAAAATATATTTATTTTATAATGGCCAAAGTAGTGAAAACCAACGTATTAAAAAATACATTGTGTGTGCATCCCTATATTCAGAAATGAACTGTCGAAATGATGAGAAAAAATTAACTTTGATTTTAAAATAATATTCTTGCGAATAGAGGACGGATAATGCCGGTTTTATGAGTTTACAGTTATGAATTCGCAGGATGATTGCATTATATTCTGCGAACTCAAGAGGCGCGCGCATCTTGGAACGTCTAACAATATAACAGGTTCTATGTTTCACTTTAAATGACCATTCCAAGATAAGCACAGTTGATTATTGATAACAGAGCAAACCAGACTCTTAGTTCAAGTTGAGGTTAGCGTTCTTAGTTTGCGCTTTGGGTTCAATTTACACCTTCGAATCGTTTTTTCAAAAAATGAAAAGGTCCCAACACAAAGCACGTTGAAACATAACGGACGCAACACCCATTACGATGGGCAAATATCCCCATTGAGATCGATTTGGAAAAGCAAAAGTGAAAGAATGGAGAAACAAATAGCGCACTCGTAAAATAAATATTTTTTAATGATTTCTTTTCTTTTATTTCGTTTATATTGATATATTTTTTATGTTTCATTCTTAGTGTTATATATTTCTTTACAATGTGTGTTTAGTATCTTTATTATTGTATAATCTATGTTTACATGTAAGAATAATAATCAACACAATAATAATAACTCATTCTGTTTCAATTTTTCCCTCCCAAAAAATGTCTATAGTGGGTCTAAATCTAATGTGGGAATATATAATTTTATATGTGGCCCGCGGGTTAGGATGCATCTCAAAGTGGCTCGCAAGATCATTTGGATTGGCCACCCCTGCTTTACAACATGGAGCGTTTTGGTCTAAGTAGATAAGGAGATATATTCGTATATCTACATATATTTCGTATAGTGTTGCCAAAGAATGAATATTCGGCTCAATTTTTATCAGCTGTATTCGTAAATTGCCCCGATTCGCCATTTAAAACAATTAAATAAGAAGAATGAAATGCATTTAGAAACCTTTGCATTACAGTCCATAATCCAGGATAAACTATAGACATCTTCTTTTCCAACCAAAATTGTTGGTAACAGGGCCGGATTTAGATGAAAAGAGGCCCTAGGCTATTCCACTTATGAGGTCCTTTCACCTCCCATTTTTAAGTTCGTAAATTACACGAGAGATAATAAAATACATCTTTACTCTGACATATATCAATATGTTAAATGAAACATGTTGTGATGGGTACTAATCTTTATAAAAAATGTGGTACGGATAATAAATAAAAAAAAAGTTGAGAACACTTATTTGGGCATTTATTCTCAAGAACCCTATATAGTAATCGTAGCAATAAGTAATCAAACATAACACACAACATTCACAAAGAAACAAAATTCAAATAATAAAAATAGTTAAATAACAAATAATAATTTTAATAATAATAAATAATATATAACAATATTTAAATAAATTTTAAAAATAATGTCAATATTTGTCTTAGCAATCAATGAACTTATGAACAATACTTTGGCGCAATCTAGTATATGCAAAACGAACAGACCCAATGAGCCGAACGCATTGATCTTAACCAATACATTTTTAAGTTTATTTATGAGTCATATGTGTAAAATTTCACCTTATTTTCGATTAAGTCTTTTAGTGTTTACTGTTTTTAGAATAGTGTCATTCTAATTTTGCTAACAATTTGAATGTAGGCCCCTATTGATCTTGTGGCCCTAGGCTGAAGCCTAGTTAGCCTATAGGAAAATCAGGCCCTGGTTGGTAACCGTCTTTGAATCGTCCGCGAATAGTTTTCGTATAGTAGTTTCAACAAGTAATTCCCGAAACATTACACCAAGAATAATTTTACACAAAAGACAAAACGTTCCATGTTACAATGGGTAGATATGCAAACTAAAATATAAAAAAAAAAAAAAAATCAACAAATCTAGTGCAATGAAAATGTTCATTTAGAGCCCAAGAGCATCGGACTCAACATAGACTCTAGAGTAGAGCATCAACTCTAGTACGAAAAGAATTGGAGATGTTTGTCCTAAATTTCTTCCTGTAGAATAGAGAAATGCGCTCTGTTTTATTGCTACCTTATACATTGTAACTTGAAGTCAATTGTAAAACTACCGCCATAAGTCCTGCTACTCATCTCGCCATGGCATGAGAGAGGACAATGCAGATAGTTGAATAGTTGGGTTGATAGTCGGACGACTGAATAGTTGGGTAAGAAAGATTAAAAAGGATTGTTAAATTTTACATGTTGCAGAAAAGCCTTAGAGACAAGGAAGGATATCGGGCTCCAAAACTTCAGACATATCGACGACAGCATCTACAAGACGAAAGTGTATTCGTCTTGTCACACATGTGGCCTCCGCGATCGCCTGATTTGCCCTTAGTTTGATTTCTTCCTTCGGGATTGTCAAACACCTCGTTTACCAAACTAAAATCAGTGGGCCTGGCATCTTCTAAAGTGTACAACGATGTCTCACTTCAACACACTTTTGTGCATTTTATTTAGGTTCTGTGCATTGAGTATTATTATTGTTAATTACTATTTTAACTTGTAATGTACTCGCACGTGTTTACCAAATACCTAAAACTATATTGGACACTCTATCCTTTACTCTTTGTCAATTCATCAGCAGAGTCCCTTCTGGGGATCATCTGTTGCATTTGTGAGGACGTGTTTTAGTAAGCCTGACATAACCTTCAATTATGATTCATATATCTATCTATTATATATAATTCCCGTGTCACGATGTTTGTTCGCGATGAACTCCGAAACTAACCATCCGATTTTAACTTTTTTTTTTTTTAAATGTGTGTTTTGTTCCAACTTGAGACATAGGATAGTTTTTATTCAGATTTTTTTGTATTTAAATGCAAAATCGGCTAAAATCTAGCATTGAGGAAGGCGCCAATCTTGCAACCCTGAATTTTCGCCAATTTTCCGCCAATTCCTTTAGGGTTGCAATACTGCAATTAGAGGAATTCGTAGCTTCATTTTTCGAACAATATAATGACTATTTTTAGATGGCGCCGTGTCTCGATGCCTGTACTACATAACCGTAAAATTCTCATGTTCTGAATATTATTGTTTTATGTTCTACTTTAAATTTTGTGAAAATTATATTGTATGAAATTTATATTATTTCTATGCGAAATAAATCAAATGTATGTAAGTATTACCTGATTTGATTATCAATATTTTTTTTATTTTCGAAGTTTGAATTGGAATTGGAATAAAATATATGGAATGAAAAGTTGTGAATCAAAACATTGAACTTTTCTATGCTTAAAGTTTGTCAACATGTGTTTTATTTGATTAAGAATTCTAAAATGAAATGTGATCTGCAAGATAATATAATATATAGACAATATAATTTTAAAGAAATATGATGAATTTTAAAGATTTTTGAAAAGTGTGAAAATGAAGTAAACTCTGCAATTATTTGATATAATGATAGCATTAAAATTTTATAAAAGGTATTATAATAGTTGCAAGTCGAAAATCAAGGACATTTCTTTTAAAAACTTTTGTTATTTGAAAAACAAAGAATTTGAATTATAAATTTGAGTGATTTGAATATTGTCGAAGAAAATTGATAAATGGTACTTTTAAGTTGGAAGTTATTTAAAGAAAAACAAAACAACTAAATAAGTGTTTATATTAATAAAGGAGAATTTAAAGCTCAATAACATTTTTATGTATGTACATTTGTTTTTATTTACATTTAAAAGTTGGTTTTAATTATTTCTTATTTGAATTTTTATGCATTTTGTATTCATTCAAAACACCATAATACTAATATTTCTGTTCTAAATGCTTTGAAACTTCATGTAAAAGTTTTCTTTAAATGTATGAAAGGAATAGAACATGGAAATTAACCTAAATTCATAAATTAGTTTTATTTCAGTTTTTAAACTAAGAATTTTTGTAAATTTGTAAAAAAAAAGTTTGTGTCGACAAACTTTAAGCATACAAAAATGTATAAATAATTAAGATATAAATTTGAAAACAGTATATTACCTACATAAGGATATTCCCAGCATAAAAATACTTGCAAAGGAAAAAACTATTCATGTTTTATTTATTTTTGAATTATCAAGTTTTGCAACAATATCACATTTTTGCAATGTTTATCCATATTTTAAAGAATAAATTGTATAAAAAATAGTTAAAGTTGATATTTTTATGTGAAATTCAAAGGTTTTGAATATATTTAATCAAAACACTTGCAAAAAGGCTAGATATTTTAAATTCAGGTCATTTCATATTAAAAAGCCTTTGCAAATAGGAGGAAGTTGTAAAAAAAAAAAAAATTTTGTCGAGCAAATTTTAACTTTTTCAAAACACAGCTGAGAAAATATTTAGAGCTTTGGGGGAAAATAAAACTATATTTTTTAATAAAATAAGACTATGAACTTGATAATTAAATGGCATTTTAATATATTTACAGCATTTTTAAAATTAATATCTCTAATTAAAAGTTGTTTTTAGCTTTTTCTCAGAATGAATTTTTATGCTTTTGTTATCATGTGCAACACCATAACACAAGTAATTTTGATCCAAATGCTACAAAACTTTGTATTTATGTTTTTCTTAAATGTTTACAGATAATAAACCTCTGAAATGATTATAGCTACATAAATATTTTTATTTTAAATGTTAAGCTTGGAGTTACATGCAAATTTTGAAAGAATTTTGTGTCGACAGTATTTAAACTAGCACAAAATAATAAATAATAAAGATATAAATTTACCAGAGGTCTATTCCCTGTAAAATGTTAGTACAAACAAATACAAACTTAGAAATTTCAAAAATATTGATTTGATTTTGAGTTGTCATGTTTTGTAACAGTATCAATTTTTGGCCACATTACCTGTCATTCCTGGCTCTACGTTTGCTGATGAGATTAACGCATGTTTGAAACAATCATTTTTATGGAAAAACGTTGAAACACTTCGATTGACCATAAATATGCGAGTACAATTACATAATGATCCATTGGAACAAGTATTTTCAAATCAATTACTGGATACTGGAAACGGTACAATCAGACTACATCAAAATATGCAATGCATCCAATTGCCAGACAATTTCTGCTCTGTTGTTCATTCAAAAAATGAATTAATTGAGAGTGTATTTCCGGATATTCTTAATAATCACTTAGACCATAATTGGCTCAGTAATCGTGCAATTTTGGCAGCAAAAAATGTTGATGTTGATGAAATTAACTGTCAAATACAAAATTTATTGCCAGGCAATCTAATGACTTTTAGGGGCTGAATGGCCGAGTGGCTAGCGCTCGGTACCACAGGTTTCGGGTTCGAGTCCCGGCGGTGCCATGAATGTTTGTAGTGGTTCGGAATCCACTTTAAACCGTAGGTCCCGGTCTAACAGGATCGTCGAGCGTTGCGGGGGTATTGTTACTCCGCGTCCGTGGCTATCTTCAAGTTGCATGCACCTCCTGGGTAGTGCTAAGCGAGTAACGTTTGTGCAGCGCTTGCCTTAAGGCATTAAAGGCAATTGTCTGAGTGGTTGCCAGCTGCGTTGGAACAAACAAAACAAAAAAAAAAAAAAATCTGATGACTTTTAAGTCAATCGACACCATTGCTGATGAAAACCAGATCGTCAATTTTCTGATTGAATTTTTAAATTCTCTGGATATGCCAGGAATGCCGTCACACAATCTTCGTCTGAAAATTGGTTCACCGATCATTCTATTGCGTAACTTAAATCCACCAAAATTATGCAACGGTACACGATTTGTCACCAGAAGAATTACCGGAAACGTACTTGAAGCAACGATATTGACTGGAAAGTTTAAAGGCGAAGTCGTCCTGTACCTACCTATGATACCATCAGAATCTACAATACCTTTCAAAAGTCTACAATTTTCGATACGTTTGGCTTTTGCGATGACAATAAATAAGTCGCAAGGGCAGACAACGGCTATTTGTGGCTTGGACTTGGAGAATCCGTGTTTCTCCCATGGGCAGCTGTATGTTGCATGCTCACGTATTGGAAAACCATCGAATTTATTTATTTTGACGAAAGACAGATTAACAAGAAATAGTGTTCATCGCTTAGTTCTTAGTTAAATGAAAAAGTAATGATTATTAAAAATTAAATTAGGTAAAATAATTATAAAACAGTGTTAAAAATCAACATTATCTACCTCATTCATTAAATTAATAAAAATTAAACATTTTCTATTCGTTGAAGTTTAATTTGATCTTTTCACCATTCTTTACCAATCACTTCCTTAACAATCTTTGGTTCTATGTGTGATTTTAATAATAGGTCACTGTTTATGTAAAATTCGAATTACATTTTCAAATATTTCAATCCGTTTTGAGGGGCAAGATGAATTTGCATTCGAGAAGGCAATGTTATTTAGAAAATATGATAAAATTCTGAATATTTATTTATTTCATATATATATATATATATATATATATATAGATGAAATTTCCGACATATTTTTACACTTTATTTCCAGAAGCGCTCAAGAACATTCTGAACGTGCGTTAGAAATATTTTGAGTCCGATGCTGGTGAAGAACGTTATGGCTTCTTATGAGTATTATTTTTTTTTATAAATAAATAATTATTTGCTGCAGAAATAAATAGTTCTAATGAATGTCAGTCTCTTGAAAATGAAGAAAATTTATGTGCAAAAAATACGCTTTACTGGAACTAAATTTTATGAAACATTGCATTCATGTTTCCTGCAAAACCTTTTTTTTGCTTTTTAAAATGAGATATTTTTGGCTGTTTTAGTATTTGGATATTATTTAGTATTTAGATATTTGGCTGTTATAATGTAACCGACCACACTCAAATCATGATTTTCGTGGGAAAAAATCACCTTTTTTCAAAGTGGAACTAAAAAAAAAATTATAGTATCGTAGTATCAAAAACAGTATCAAGTTTGCTTCTAGATGCAGCTGTTTCATCACGAGCTGTTAAGAGTGCTGAATTCATGTATTTAAAAGAGTTTCTGTAAAACTGTTTTTTTTTTTTTTTTTTTTTTTTTTTTTTGTTTTTTTTTTTTTTTTTTGCTATATCGCCCTACGATAACCACCACTAACTAACTGTCATAATCATTTTCAAAATCTAATGAAATTTCAGCTTTATGTTTTTAAATGATGCTATGTATGCATTAAATTAAAAGATTTTGAAATAGATTGATATTTTTATGAAAAATATTACCTTTTTGCCTTTGATTTCTAAAATAAAATGACTGGATTGGATGCAACTCATAGTTTAGAAAAGTGTCATTCTTTAGGTTCAGTGCATGCATAATGGATATAGATCTGCATGTATGCAAGTCAATGGGATAGGTTACGCGTTTTCTTTTAGTTACATAAATTTAAAAATAACTTTTTGTCAATTGTTGTCCAATTCTAATAAAAAATATTCTTGTATAGTATTTTAAAGTTTATATTTGTCGATCTTTTTTTACCTAATTTAACAATAGCATAAAAAAATTCGTCGCTTTCGTTCTCTCAATAAATAAAATTACTTTGATATTTTGAGCGTTTTAAGGTAATTGCTTGTACTATGATAATAATTATTATAGATATTGATTTGTATAATTTATCAACATTATTGGTGAAATAGAATTTATCTTTTTGTGTGATTACATATTTTTTGATTAATAAAATTACGATTGTTAATACAAAAAATATATACCTGATTGTCTTCTTGAATGGGAAGCGGCCTGATGAGCAATTGGCTAGTGCTCTGCCCCTTGGTACCACAGGCGTCAGGTTGGCTGTGGTATGGATGTTTGTGAGTGGTTTTGGAATTCACACTAAACTGTAGTACACTGTCTAATTAGTCCAAAGTGTGCAACAAAAAAATGACCCTAGAAGCACAAACCAAATCTTGGAGAGTGAAAATGTAGCCAAACAGTAGTGCATGCCAACTCTAGTATGAAACGAACGGGCGAAGTTAACTTCGACATTCTGTTCCTTCCGAATAGGCGAGCGCTTTCTATTTTATTTTTATTTTTTATTCGATCCTCACAGAATTTAACTTCTCTCTTTGTAGCATAAGTGGTACATTTTTATAACTTCATTTTTTTACTTTTCACATTAATACATTTAAAGTAAATTTCATTTTGGTATTATAGTCAAAAGTACACAAATGGAGTGTTAGTTTTAATATTTGTTAAAAGTAACTGAGAATAAAATATGATTATTTTACTTATACTTTTTTTAGAATTATCAATATAAATTTCAGTTTGAAAGTATTTTTTAAAAACTTAAAATTATTAGTTATTGATGTTCACTATTTAATTATTATTATTAATTCTCTATTTAATTATATTATTTAAATTTTTTTTAAATGTTTAATTTCAAAAGTCAAATTTAGAGAAATCTTTAGTAAATTTTATGCATTTGTCATGCAAGAAGGAAAAACTGAACGTTCCCATCTTTAACTGCGGAACCAAATTGTTGGTTCGTAGCTATTTCCATGGCTATGCCAGAAATGATCATAATAAATCTATATGCTGGAATGACTTCTCAATTCCTCTCTGTGAGGCACTCTGGGAACGCTGAATCTGTTATACATCTGTAATTCTAGTGGCGAATAGCTTCAAGTCTAAATGTCCGGCATTCAACAATACTTCGGAAAAAAAAGATGAATTTGTTGAGTATTTAATTTGTTGTTTAATGATTATAGCTTACTACAAGAAATAAAACCAATTATTTTTATGAGTGCTATTTACTCTTTGTAGCTGTATATTTTTCTTCGTTATTTGATAGGAAAGATTGCGTTGAGCAAGACTCGCATTGCATCTCGTGCAGTATCTGAGACCAAGCCAATATTTCGAATAACAAATAGTTAATCTAACTTTATAATCTTCAAAAATTACAAAATTTTTGTAATTTATCAAATGCAAAATGTTTCGCAATGATTTTCGACCCAAGCACTTTGGTTGCTTCACCGGGCACTCACTAAAAGAGCGCGACAGTCTGGTTTTCCTAACAGCATAATCACATTTTAAAGATACTTTCACGAAACAAATCATTTTCTGCAACAAACGTTTGATTTTTTAATTCTTCTGTCGTAATTGGATTCATCGCAAGAAGAGATAAATAGAAAGGGGACACTTGAAAGGAAAATCCCGAAACAAATTCCGACTCAGAGGGATTGGTTTGTCGCTCTACGGTCATTTTGTGCACATCTTAGGCTAAACAGACCGGGACCTACAGTTTAAAGTGGGTACCGAACCACTTACAAACATTCATGACACCGCCGTGACTCAGAGGGAAGTGGATAGGAGACAGCCAATGTGGTAAAGGGGGGCACCGGGACTCGAAGGCTTTTATCACCAGTGACTAAAATACTACAATGATTTACCACAGTTCATAAGCAGAAAAACTAAATTCTTGTTATATAAAATTCTTATTAGACCTATTTTGGTCTATAGCTCTGAATGAAAAGATCTGATGAGGCCCGTTTGGGTATATTTGAATGGAAGATTTTTATGGGCTATTCTTGAAGGTGTTAAGGAAAGTGATTGTTGGAGAAGACGGAACAACGCAGAAATTTATAAATGCTATAAAGACCCAGATAGTATAAAATGTATTAAGATCTATAGATTAAACTGAACTGCTCATATGTATAAATTGAAGAATTTAACACCTGTAAAAAGGTTCGTTTTTGGCAAAGCCACAGGCACAAAGAGGAAGAGGACGACCCGGGTTGCGATGGATAGACGCAGTTGAGAAGGATTTTTGCTGTACTAGGGTCTAAGAATTGGAGGACCCTTGTCACCCAGAGGAATGTATGGAAATCTCTTCAAAAGAATGTCTTGGCTCACTCTGGACTGTCGGGCTTTTGATGATGATGACTAAAATACAACGAAGTAGTAGTGAAAGCTTTCATAAATGAGTTTTTGGTTTGTAACTCTAAAGTCATTTGCACACTTTGGGCTAATTAGACCAGGGCCTACAGTTTAACGTTGATTCCGAGCCACTCACAAACATCCATGCTGCCAGTATACGAACTTGAAGCCTGGTTTGATTTGGTTTGTCGCTCTACGGTCAGGTTGTGCACACTTTGGGCTAAACAGACCGGGACCTACAGCTTAAAGTGGATTCCGAATCACTACAAACATCCATGGCACCGCCGGGACTCGAACCCTATACCTGTGGTACAGAGGGCCAGAGCGTTAGCCACTCGGCCATCAGTTCCCCCTCCCCCCTCCTGAAGCCTGGAGTATCAATGGTCAGAGCATCAGAAACGAGGAGTCTCGATGGCGGTTGTGAGAATGTGTGTAAAAAGCATCTCTAGTCAGGTTGCCTAGTGGTGTTTCTCTTCCCTGTGACAAGCAAATGCGAGGCATTTACTCCTAAAAGATCTCCCGTAACACCCTTCGGTGGAGTATTCGTGGTCTATATGAGGGCAGCCCTTATCTTTGTAGCTGGTTCGTGGCTACATAGGCCTTGGTATAGGGACTTGGTACAAGAAAAGAAAAGAAAATGTAAACTTGAGAATATGTAATGGAAGATGACTTAAAATCGGTGTAGGCAGAGGGTGTGGCGCGATATTTATTGAAATTCAAAAAAAAAGTTGCAAGATATGAAAAAAAAAAAAAATTTTAGGATACCGGTGACAGTAGCGTAGTTAAATATGGCAATAAGCGAGGATAGTGATGGATAAGATGAAAAATTTTAATTAATAATATAATTAATTTAAAGTTTTTTTTTTTTTCATTTTTACTCTATAATTTTAATTACTTGCTTAGCATAAATTTATTTTAAATATTTTTTGTTTACTTTATTTAGGCTGTACCATTTGTACTCTATCCCAGTTCTCTGGTGATTTCCAGCTACTCCACCTGGATCCGTCCTGTTTTTATCTCTCGTCATTTATGTTTTTTTATTTAGTTAAGAATTATTTAGTTAAGAGCCTTAATAATATTGTTATTTAGATAAGGCAATATTTATTCAAATTTTGGCAGAAAATGATATTTTAGGCCCCTTAACTCTTGGAATGCTTTATGAATAATGTTAGTCTTAAAGAGAATTTAGTTTTTGTTTGAAGTGTATTGTAGTATGGTTTTGAAGCACATTTGTATATCCAATAGCTATAAGTACTCGTAGTAGTACTTGATCAATTCCCTTTTCTTGAAGTTTCACTTTTGGCATTTTCCCGTGCTTATGGAGCTGTATACTGCTTCTTATTGTATTTAGAATGCTTCATTCTTTCATTTATATCTAGAATTTTCAAACTTTAAAATATTCTTTTGGCTATTGTATAGTGATAACATTTCTTGTAGAATTTGGAATATTTCATTCTTCATTTACGACGACATTTATCTTACTTTTGTATATTCTTTTACAGATTCTTGAACAATTCATTCTTCATGAAGTTCTTGATCTATTCAACATTGCTATATTCATGTGGCTATTTAAATTTGGCCATTCTTGTAGTATTCCAATCAATTGCTTCCTATATCTCGTGCATTATCGACATTGGCATATCCCTGAGTTTATTCATCCATTCTCGAATGTTCACACATGATAAGTTGAAATTTGCCGAGCAGATTTCAGTTTTTATTTATTTATTTATTTTTATGTGGGGGAGGGGGTACCATAAACGTGTTGATGAAAACTTTGCCTCAATTGTAGAAGCACACAGAAAAGTCAAGTAATCATAGGGTTAATCTACAGCAAAAATGTTAGGGGGCCTGATGGACGAGTAGCTGGCCCCCTGGCGCTCGGTACCACAGGGTTCGAGTCCCGACGGTGCCATGAATGTTTGTAGTAGTTCGGAATCCCCTTTAAGCCGTAGATCCCGGTCTCGTATGACCGTAGAGCGTCACGGAGCCCAAGCAGACTTCTCACCCACATCATTCCCAAACTGTACAGGTGCAATTCAGCTCACACCAATCAGCTGATGTGGTGCGATGTGGTGTAGTAGTACAGCAAAAATGATTTATTTTGCAAAGGAAAATATTTTCTTTTTACATGCCTATCATTATCTAAATGTGTTGGGTAATGTAAACTATTGAAATTTTCTTTTCAAATTATCAATCTTTAAAAAAAAAACTTTTCATGGTCGTTAACCAATTTGTAAGGAAATTTTCATATGTAAGAAAAATCTTATTTCTTATCATCTGTAACAACACGTGATTCGGGGGGGGAATATTGTTATTTCTTTTAAAAAGCATAATCGCTATAAAATATTTTTTTAATGATTGACGACACTCTTTCTCTGCGGTTGGCAACACCATGACAATCCGAATTTCAACTGTAGGGCATTATTGAAATTATTATTTTGGTGAACATTCGGTTTTTCAGAGGCAGGGATTGGCTGTCCGTTTGCACAATATATCTTCCGACTGCCAACTTGCAGCTAACTGAAACAACTGAAAACAGCAACGCAAGTAATAATGTGATATATATATATATGTATAGATCATTATTTTTTTATAAATCATTTTTGAAAGGTTGACAAAAAAATGGGCTGTTTCATTTTTGTTATTCAGGCATATCTGTTCAATATTTTCAAATATTTAAACCCTATCTTAATTGAATAAATTTAGTAGCCAATTCTACATTACTACTGCCAGGGCCGGATTTGGATGAAAAGAGACTATTTCACTTATGAAGCCCTTTCACCTCCCATTTTTAAGTTTCTAAATTACACGAGAGATAATAAAATACATCATTACCATGATATATATCCATATGTTAAATGAAACACGTTGTGATGGGTACTAATCTTTATAAAAAATGTGGCACGGATAATAAATGAAAAAAAAATCGAGAACACTTATTTGGACATTTATTCTCAGCACCCTATAGAGTACTTGTAGAAATAACTCATCAAACATAACACAACATTTTCAAAGAAATAGAATTCAATTAATAAAAATCTTTGACTACGAAAATAAAATATGCAATAAAAATTATCATATTTTTATCTGTAATGTATAATACCATACAATAAAAATGTATGTAACCAATACATTTTGATGTTTGTTTATGAGTCATACGTGTAGAATTTCTCCTTATTTTCGATTCAATGTTTTAGTGTTTACTGTTTTTAGAATAGTGTAATGCTAATTTTGCTAACAATTTGAATGTAGGCCCCTCTTGATCTGGAGGTCCTAGGCTGAAGTCTAGTTAGCCTATAGGAAAATCCAACCCTGACTACTACTACTACCGCACCACATCGCTGTGCCTAGAGCTGAGTTACCCCTTTACAGTTTGAGAATGATATGGGTGAAAAGTCTGATTGGGCTCCGTGACGCTCTACGGTCATAGGAGACCGGGACCTATAGCTTAAAGGGGATTCCGAACCACTTCTAACGTCCGTGGCCCTGCCGGTATTCGAACCCTATACCTGTGGGTACCGAGTGCCAGAGCGCTAGCCACTCTCCATCAGGTCCCGCCAATTCTATATTTATTAATATAATGTTGATAGATATGAAAAGATGTGTCGATTTATTTAGTATACAAAAATAAAGATTTAATTAAAGAAAAATAGAAGGCCAACAAATAATTGACATCCATGGTTACAAATAATTCATCGATACTAACAACCCAATTTAGGTGACAAATCGTGGCTCAGTGACAACGCGCGCCGTGGCATTAGGGCTAAGGTTTCATCCGCTGGCGGCTTTGTTGCAGACACTGTTTCAAAAAGCGAGGAAATTCGATGTCGTTTGTCATGTTCAGCATCATGCCTCGTCAGTCGGGCTACTTGGTATGTGTTTTCTGGATTTTCTTCCATACGATACGCAAATGCGGGGGTAGTCTCCCCCAAAAGCCCTCCCATAAGGCACTGCCCTCCTTCTTCAGCGTCACGGAACCAAGTCAGACTTCTACCTACGGGTGCTCCATCACAACAGAACCTAATCTTCCCCTACCTTTCCCTCCCTCCATGAGATCACACGGGTTTAAATTAAACTAAAACTAATTAAAATATTTACGCAATTTACAAAAAAAAAGCTAATTAAAATTAAACTAAACTAAACTAATTAAATTAAAACTAACTAAAATATTTATGCAATTTACATTTTAAATTTATAAATTTACTTTAAGAGGGTATCTGAAAACTAAATCCGTATTCTAAAATCAGGAGTATTCTCATTTCTGTTCAGTTTCAACACTCATATATGTAGCATTTAAATTCCTCATTTATTCTAACATTATTAATTTTTAATTTTCTAAAATTAAAAAAAATTCCATTTGCTCTCCATTTTTACTGCACACCGACCACGAGACGAATTAGGGGATATTGAGCTCGTAATAAAGAACGAGGCTGCTATATTCTTCTGAAATGTTTACAAACATCGTACCACATTCTGTACCTTATTACCTGTTTTGCGACTTGGCGAAATTGAGATCCTAAAACTGGATTTAATCCTAATGTTTCTTTTATTGTACTTACATGAAAGGAAAAAAAAAAAGTTTCAGTAGTACAAGGGGTTTCCTTAACATTTCGTTTTTAAATCTCTTGGTTGTATTGTTCAGATATTTAAGAATTAATTATTGTGTTTTTCAGGTAACGAACCTTTTATTTTCTTTTATTGTTCATTCACAATCATGATATGCAAAGAGTAATATAATCTCGTTTGCCGTTTAAAACCAAAAGAAACCTTTATCAAAATAACTCAACCAAAAAGATTCCAAATTGAATCTTCACTCCGATTGCTATGGTCGAACTCCATCTCATTCTTAACGTTGCCTAAATCTACAAAATGGATAAGTCGATTTATCCAAAAATGTAAATGAAAAACTGAACATGAAGAAATCTCGTTGCACAATGACATTCATGTAAATTGCCCTAGTTCTAATCATGAAAGATGCCCCAGATATCTGAAATGCAGTAGGTAAATCATCTTACCCAAGAATGGTTTGGTTTGCCACTCTACCGTCATCTTGTGCACACGAGGGTTAAACAGACCGGGACCTACAGTTTTAAAGAGGATTCCGAACCACTCACAACCATTCATGCCCCTTCCAGGATTCGAACCTAGAGCCTGTGGTACCAAATAGAGAGCAGATCTCTAGCCAACTGGCCATCAGGCCGCCTTACCAAAGAATGAGTATTGTAAGTTAAAATCATCGGTACTTTAAATTCCTTTTATCATCATTTTTTGTTATAAAGAACTTTAATTTTCACAAGATTTTTGCTTCTAATATTCTGAACATTCCTATTTTTATTTTATTTTATTTTATTTATTTATTTGTCTTACCACGTTTCACAGGATAGGCGAGGACAGTGAGTTCCGTAAAAAACATCAATGTTCAACATCAACATCAAAAAGAGGTGCTTAAAGGAACTTCCAACAAACAAAAATGGTTGTGGCAATGAATTTTTATTATTATTGTTAATTTTTTTATTGATGAAAAAAAAAAAAAAAGACAACTTTCATCTTGCAGAGAAATATTTTCTTTTTGTGATAAAAATCTCTTCAAAATATTATTTCATTCCAACTTTTGTTATCTTGAGAAATGAATTATTCAAAAGATATTCACGGGATGATAACATTAGGAAGAAATAAGCATAGATTGCAAGAATAATTGATAAAATATGCAAAATCATTGTTATTGATCATCATCGTTCGAAATCAGCATCTGCTGAAGTTGTCGCTATTAAATTTTTTTTATCGTCCGATGTTTTTCTTCCTATCGCGCATGCTCATGGAAACATTGTACCTATTGCGCATGCATATCTGCAATACTGCACTACTGAACTATTCCTATGAGCATGCGAACTAGAAAGAAAAATATCGGACGATAAAAAACGTTATGCAAAAACTCTCTATTATATTCTTCTTAATTTAAAAGGATGAAACAAAAATAAAAAAACAAGTAATATAAAAAAATTTTAAAGTCAACTCTTACTTTTTTTTTCACTCTATTGTAGAAAGTCCTTTATAAATAATTTTCATTCATTTTTAAGTTTATCTGGCGCCATCTATGGGTAGATACATGTACCTTAAATCTAAAAAAACTAAAATGAATGAATTAAATTTAATTACTGAATTAATAGTTGAAAAAACTATATTAGCATCCAGTGTCATCCCCTACAAGTTAAAAAAAAAAATGCATTTGAACTTGAGTGGATGAGTAAAAAGTATTTTATGAACGATTGAAAATTTGAACAAGATATATATAAAGGGAGAGTGTGAGCTAATAGAAGGAATTGAATAAATTATAATAGCACACATGAACGAGACATATATCAAAAAGTTTCTCATTCAATTAATGTGTATAAAACAATTTTAATTATTGAGAAATTGCTTAACCATCACTAGAAAAAGTGGTTAAAGTTGGGGTAAACGATAAAGATGAGGCACCATTATCATCTGATGTCCAGGGGCCCCATTATCATCTATTGTCCTCTAGTAAAGGCCCTGGTCTCCGTTTTCTATTTTTGAATCACTTTTTTTTTTTAATGGCGCCTAGATAGGTTATTTTTCCCTTTCTTTCTTACATTCCTTTTCCCCATTTTTCAAAAATTGATGATGGATCAAATCTTCAGGCATCCTCTATGCTTCTACAATATTTAGCACTTTTCTTTAAAAGCTGTCTTGGCGCGATGCGGATGAGCGATGCGTCGCCAAATGTTACAAATAAACATGAAAATGATACTGTGAAGCAGTTTTACCTTTTTCTTTCAAGCAATTCTAATTCATCTCTATTAAATTAGAAGTGTATCAGTTTTAAAATTACAAAACTGTTAAGTATAGTCTTTATGTATCATTTTTAAATTTGTTCGGATAATTTAATCCTTGAAATAAAACTTTTCTTTCATCTACACAAGCATACATATAAATCTTTTTAAGGATTATTTTCATTTAAAAATGGTGAATGAAGGAACGAGTACATGTTTAACACTTAAACGAACTTATGATTACATGGTCTAAGAATGGTAAGTGGTATAAACAGGTAACACGGTAACATGGTAAGTGGTACGCACAGTTCTAAGAAGGCGGAAAACGCGTTGAAGACGGAGGGCCCTCTGGTCGACCCTCCACCTCAATCGACGAAGGTCGCGTCCAAAAAATGAAAGATTTGGTTCTTGCAAACCCTCGATTTACAATTAGAGACCTTGCTAATGATGTTGGAATTTCAAAAGGATCGGTCCATTCCATTTTGGGCCTCAAACGCGTCAAATCTCGATTGGTACTGAATGCGCCAGCTCACACTGCATTGATTCTTCGTGAATTTTCGCCAAAAATGAAACCTATATCGTTCCACAACCATCGTATTCACATCGTGCGACTTCTGGCTATTCCCTAAACTCAAAAGACCACTCTGGGAACACTGTTTTGAGTCTATTGAAGAGATTCAAAGTGAATCGTCGCGCGCTTTGAAGGCCATCCCTGCCGATGACTTTTTAGCATGCATTGAGGATTGGAAAAAATGTTGACATAAGTGCAGAGTGTCCGGAGGGGATTACTTTGAAGGCGGTGAAATAAATTTCGAAGAATAAAAAGAGTTTTTGAAAAAAAAAAAAAATACTTGGTCTTACTTTTGGGCACAGTAATGTAAAACAATTTTAATTATTAAGAAAATGCTTAACCAATACACTAAAAATGTTTTTAAAGTTGCAGGAAATGATAAAGATGATGCCCCATTAACAACTTTATGTCCCCGGAAGCCCAGGTCCCCTTAGTTAAGGCCCTGTTCTCCATTTTTTTTTTCTTTCTTTTGGGTCCCCCCCCTTCTTTTTTTACATTCCATTTCCCCATTTTTCAAAAATGAATGAGGGATTATTCTACATATCTTCAGGCATTCTCGATGCTTCTACAGTTCATAATTTAGCACTTTTCTTCTAAAGCTATCTTAGCGCGTTTCGGTTGCGCGATGTGAGGGACAAATGTTACAAAAGAAAAACATGAAAATGATACTGTGAAGCAGTCTTACCTTTTTTTTTTTTTTTTTCCTAGCAGTCTAATTCATCTCTACTAAACTAGTAGTGCATCAGTTTTTTAAATTGCAAAACTGTTAAGCATAGTGTTTATGTATCATTTTTAAATTTGCTCGGATAATTTAATCCTTGATATAAAACTATTTTTTTATCTTCACGAGCATTCATATAAATCGTTTTAATGATTATTTTCATTTAAAAATGGTGAACGAATGAACGAGCAAATGTTTAACTTTAATGAATGTACGAAACTTACGATTAAATGATGTACGAATGTGGACTTCCGAGACTGATCAATCATGTAGTGCAATGAACATGTGCCTCTGTAACTTGAATTTGATGTAAGTAACTACATCTGTCGTAATTAATTAACTACTTGAATTTGATGTAAGTAAATGTAAGTCTGGGATGAAGGGGTCGGCAACCTTTTGAGTCGGAAGAGCCAAAAATTACAATTTACAAAATTTCAAAATTTTAAAAGAGCCACGAAATATTTTTCTTGCCAACAATAAATAGTACTCGCATAAATAAAGTTTTTTGATAAAAAAACTAATCTATTTATTCATAAGAAAAATATCTAATAATAACATATATAAGTATATATAAGTAGTGTTTTTCACAACATATAAACATATATAAGTAGTGTTTTTCATAACAAATTAGATAATATATATATGGCATTATTAGATAATTATTTATTATTTAAGTAAAAAAATTAAAATAATTAAACATTTACTTACAACACTAACTTGTACTTCAATAAGCAAACAATTGAGCAAACAAATTCAATGGGAGCGATGGCTTTGCATGGTTATTCAAGTAGAAAATTTAAACTTTACTAAACAATGTAACTTGTACTTAAAATAAAAAAAAAAAACAATAACATACATTTGAGCAAACAATTCAATGGGAGCGTTGGCTTTGCATGGTTTTAGAAAGTTTGGATAAATTTGGCTCATAACTTGTTGTTTTAAGTGTCAAACACGACTCTAAATTTTCATTTGTTAGTTGGCTTCTTACTTTACTTTTAATTATATTCATGCAAGAGAACGCTTGCTCGCACGAATATGTCGATTCGAAGGTAGTCAGCACTCAAATGCCAACTTCTTAACCTCACTGTAGCAATCTGGAAGTCTATTCCATGGAATATAAGTGCCTCAACTCGCGGCATTTCTTTTAAAGCAGTCCACTTTTGTTGCGTTACGTACATACATTTCTGAACCTCTAACTCTTCCAACTTGCTTTTCAACTCTGTACATTTTCCACTCCACAAAGCTTTACTTTTCAAATTGATCAATTGCATTTCTAGAGATCCAGTATCAATTCCAAATGGCTCGATGTGGATTTCGTTACTATTTGTGTTGAGAGGATTTGCAATGAATGCTAGAGTGGTTTTGTTGGTTTTTAATTGCACAAATCTGTCAACAAATTCATCTTTAATTTTTTTTTTTTATGACTGTGCTGAAGTACCGCGTGTCAACAGTTGCACTGGTTTTATCGCGATGCTGCTTTAGAAATTGAAAATGAAGTAATTTACCGCTCTGAATATCTTCTGCAAAAGAATTAATTTTCTTTAAAACAAACCAATTCTTCTACCAAAGATAGGCTGGGTTTCCCTTTCCTTGCAGTTTTAGATTCAGCTCATTTAATTTCGCTGTGATATCCACCATAAAGTAAAATTTTTGCAACCATTTGTCGTTCTCTAATTCAGGGTGTTTATCACGGAGCAGTCTGCACATTTTAGTTTTTTTTTTTTTTTTTTTTAATTTTGGCAAATATTAGATACATAGTTTACGAGTAGAGGTGTTATACCCAGCTATTCCGAAATCTATGAAAATTGCCAAACATATAAACAATCTAAAACTGCAAATACCTACCCCTACTTTGATCCTCAGAGTTCGAAAATAGGTTTATTAAATAATTCATAGGTACTTACATTTATAATTATTATTTTAACGTTAATTTTTAAATAATAAAAACTATAAAATAGATGAATAATTAAATAGGTAATTTATTAAATATATATTTTAATAAAAACACTTTCGCGGTAATATCCAACAGTAGTACTTTGTTTCTTTTTTGACAATTCTTATTGACTTCAAAAAGTAGTTAGGTATCTTATTTGAAAAAAAATATGTATATTTTAAAAATATAATACTTATTATGTTACCTACCTTTACTTCGGTTTTTTTATTATATATATATATATGTGTGAGTGTGTGTGTGTACATACATAACTTTGAGAAGATAATTCGTTTCTAACTCTTTTACTTGAAACAACAAACTATAAGTCACAGCCAAAGCACTGATGAAGACGCCAAAGTTGTCTTGCATCGAAAGCGAATTAAAACCTACACAGAAACGTCAGATGACGGCATCATTCGAGAACTTCCGTTGGATTGACGACAGTGAAGGCGCATGTCACGGGGAAAAGGTGTGGTGAAAAGCGAGTGGCTGAGAGATAGAATCGGTGCCTAATTCTCGTTAATCGATTCGGAACGATTTTTAAATGTTTTTTTTTTTCATAAAATAAATAATATTTCGTATGGAACTAAAGTGCCGCAGCTTCACATCCAAAGAGCCGCATGTGGCTCTCGAGCCTGCAGGTTGCCGACCCCTGGCCTAGTGACTAGTGCTTTGGCACTCGATGCCACAGCTTCCGGTTCGAATCCATGGATGTTTTTAGTGGTTCGGAATCCACTTTAAACCGTAGGTGCCGGTGTAATATAACTATAGAGCGTTGGGTATAGGGTTGGCAATTCTATCCTGTAAAAATAAACCTTCTCCTGTCTCAAAATCAGTAGACATACGGCATTGGCCCACCATGGGACTATTGCGCAAATAAAGAAGAAGAAAAATGTAAGCCAAAAAAGCGCGCCTATGTATGATAAGCGAAATGGCAGAATCAAGTGATGAATGATAATTCTTTTTGCCGACTAGTAACCACGGTTAGGTTTATTTTTTATCCCTTTTCTAGTGAATAAAAGAATTAGACAAATAATACCAAAAAATTGAATTTATATATATATATATATATATATATATATATGTAAAATACCTGAACTTTGGTAAACTTTTTTTGAGGGGGAGTTACAATGCTTTTTGCCTTGCAGATTCATTGTTACGGCCCATACGTTCAGCAATCTCAATCTTATAAAATATTTGTATGGTCCCTAATTGTAACGAACTTTGAATTTAAAATCTTTTAATTTCAATTTTAAGTTTTTATTTTTTATCTTACTTTTATTTATTTTTAATATTTTTTAATTTTTAGAGGACCATTATTAAATTTTTGCCGATGAGTTTTTAGCATGCATTGAGGATTGGAGAAATAGTTGGCATAAGTGTCTTGTGTCCGGAGGGGATTACTTTGAAAGGCGATGAAATAAATTTGGAAGAATAAATAAAGAGTTCTTGAAAAAAAAAAAAAAATTGGTCTTACTTTTTATCACAGCAGTATCTTCATCCTCTCCTCAATTTTTAGTAAATTACCCCTAAATGCCCAGGGTATACAACCATCCCACTATCTCTGATCGTCTCTGATTTACCGAAAAGAAATTTTTTTTTTTTTTTTTTTTTTTTAGGTTCTGTTTTAATTTTATTTATGTAGTGGGAATTGAAACAGGCTTTACTTTGATAATTTTTAAATGTTATAATATTATCGTATGATAACATGCTACTGAAATCTGGTCCGATGAGTGACGTAACTACAACAATGCTAACATAATAAGTGAAAAAGCAAATGTTTAAGTTCACGCTCATCTGCTGTTTGTTTCATTGTGTTTTTCAGAATGGTGGCACGAGGCTTGCAAATGAGCAGAAGTGCATATTGAGTCAGGTGCCTTTTTTTTTTTTTTTCTCATTTTGTGCATTTATGGCCCTCTGGTGGCAAGAATGTGAAAGACCAAAATTATTTGATAAACTGAAAACGATGAGTGCATTTACGGTTAATGATTTATTTTTAAATTCATAATTTTTTTTTTTTATAATCCCTGTTTTTTGAAGGTAAAAGTAGGAAGTATACAAAATGGAGGTAAAAAGAAATAATGAGTTGTGAAAGGAAAATAAAATGTATTTTTGAAAATCCTCTTAAATTGAAAGGAAAAACAAATGCGTTAAACGTAATAAATTGTGATATAAAAAAACAATTATGCGCGTTTTGGATTAAATGCATGCTGTTATAAAAAAAAAATAATGTTTATGGATCAACACAAGAGGAAAAAAAGTGCGGAAAACTATGAAAAAAAAAGAAAAGGAACCAATATGAATAAGTGCCCAAACAACTACATTTCGAGAAGCTTCTGAATGTGGAATAAACATGTAATTTGAAGAACTCCAAGTCCATCCCAGAAACTCAATCTTTTAAATATCGTCATCATCTTTACCTATGTGCGATATAGCGCCCACATTTCATCTATTAGAGAGTTTTTGCATACCGTATTATAAAAATACGGTATTTTTTTTCCCTAGCGCGCATGCTCATAGGAAACATTATTACAGATACGCATGCGCAATTTCCTATGAGCATGCGCGCTAGGGAGAAAAATACCGTATTTTTAAAGTACGGTATGCAAAAAAAACTCTCTCATTTACGTCCTCTCCTTAAGAAGGTGACCTTCATTTCTCAAGAAGTGAAACCCTTCAAAAATTTTCTTGTAAATTTGAACAGTATATCGAAAGAAAGTCTTTAGCATTCAATTTTTAATATTTTCGTTATTATTCACTCCAGATCTCTGAGTGCTTCAGGGCTGTAACCATCCCTGTAGCAGTACCCCCACGGCCCACACAACTTCGGGGCCTATGAGTGAGATTGGTTTGGTTTACAGCTCTACGCTCATTTTTGTGCACACTTTAGACTCCTTAGACCGGGACCTACAGTTTAACGTGGATTCCGAATCACTCACAAACATCCATGCCACCACCAAGATTCGATCCTGAAGCAACAAAGGCCAGAGCTCTAGCCAATTGGCCATCAGTCCGCTCAACTCATGAGGGGAGATATTTTTTTCCGACTAGCCACCCCTCCGAAAAGCGGCCATTATTTAGTTTTTGAAATACTTTATTTCTTACAGGTAAATTGTAGGTCTCTTCGTCGACATTTTTTTTAAATTATTTTTAATATATAAATTAATACTAATATTTATTAATACTTTTAATATAATTTTTTTATTATAATATTAATACTTTTATTATATTCGATTATAGATTTTTCTTAATTATTTTTAAGTTTTTAAGTTTTTATTTCTTAAAATTTTTAAGTTTTCTAACGATATTTATATTTTTTTACTTTTCAAGCTGAAAATTATTTATCTAATTAGAAATAATAAAGTTTATTTCTAATTAAATAAAAATAACTGAACGATACCTGTAACTGTTGTTAAGGCTATCGTTTCCAAAACTAAACTTAATAAAAATTCCTTTACTAAGCATTATGGGACAAAAAAGAGCCCCACTTTTTGACCAGTTTAACTAGCCAGTGTTACAGAATAATCGAACCCAAAAATGAAATCCTTGATAAATTAATGATTGAGTTCGAAAAGAGAGAGATTTTTGTAATCCAAATGTAAAAATAAAATATATTGAATAGTAGTTCTCTGAAAAACATTTTACTTTTAATTGTATTACGTATGTTTCACATTACGCTCTGTTCTTTTTAACTTAAACAGGATTAAAATACAGGAATCAGAAATGGAGCACATTTCTGCATTTAACATTTATTCCTCATTTAAAAGTTATAATAATAATAATATTAAAAAAAATATACATATATATTTTTCTTTTATTAATTAAAAAAAAATAATAAGTTAATTTTTAAAAATAAATTAATAATGTATACATATATATGTGTGTATGCATATCTTACTCTTTTTCTATCTAATCAATGGGCTTAAAGCTTAAGAAATTTCTCTCATTCACAAAGCAGGAGATAGAGGCTAGGTTGCAACCAAGGCTCTCCATCAACGTGGCAAATTGTCGCCGTCATTTCTGCATTTTCATCTAGCGTGCAGTAGGGTTCAGGTTCGAATCTGCATTGTTGTAGCCATAGATTTCAGAAACAGGAGACTCGATGGCGATTGTGATAAGATATATAAAAGCATTTTGCATCAATAACGTGGTGGAAGTTTTCAAGTTTCTCCCATACGGCACGCAAATGCAGAGCAATTATTCCTAAGAAGTTATTCCTGAAAGGTATTGTCCTCCCTCTACATCGGTGGACTGTTCGCAGTATACATGAGACTCACCGACGTTCCACCCTCATCTTTCTAATTGATAAGGGGGGGACATAGTCTTAGGGGCGGAGGTGAGGGGCAGAGAAAGGAAAAGTAAGAAACAGAGAAACGGCAACACGATAAGCGAAATCGGGAGAGGAGTCCGAATGTGTGCTATCTTTTTCATTTCTGTTAACAGGACACTCGAAAACGCTTGACTTGTTTTAAAGATAAATACAAGTGCGAGATAAATATAAAAGATAAATACACTTGTAGAAGATTTCATTTTTTATGTGTTTAGATACCTCTATTTACCTAACGTGACTATTTAGCAAGCTTGGAGCAAGAAGCGAACTATCTTGTAGACTTCTGACTGACTGACATATGGGGAGACGTTGCGCATGCCGTCATCACCGTAATACTAGGCACTGCCTTTGGATTATTTTATTTATTATTTATTTATTTTTATTTTTATTTTTTATTTATTTATATATATTTTTTTGGTTTATTGTTATCTAAATTTGATTCTAGTGTTGAAAACGGGACGTTTTGTCCTAAAACTGAGTTTAGACTCAATCGTATAATTAACATAAAAATGAGATGTATGATCACATTATGTTTATATCGAAGTTAAAGGAAGCCAACTCGAAGGAATACCTAGAAATTGGAGATATTTTACTTCCCAAATTGTATTCGTAGTTAGAAAAGAATGAAACGCTACATTTCTTGTGGCCTTAGCCATATCACAAAGAACACGAAAAGCTTCAATAATTTTTAAAAGCATTACGGATTACTTATTTTTTGCCTAAGTAACAGCTATTGCTGACAAAAATTGTAACATCCAATATACAAGAGCTTGTCGTGGATGGGATCCTAAATCATTGACTCTAAACTCAGTGGAAGTGGAGGACTCGATGACTCAATTGATGAACTTATGAACTTCTTAATCACTAGCTCTAAACACAAAGAAAGAGGAAGATTCCCTGTCTCAATTGAGGGAAGTGGGTATACATTGTTTATATGATTTGCTTACATATCACTTTATAGTATGTTTCTTGTTTTTTTTATGTTTTCATAATATTTTTTTTAGACAATTTCATAATGTGACTGGCAGAGATGATGTCGAATGGAAATATGTATGTGGCTGTGATAAATTGAATTAAAGGAAGGAAAAGAGGAAAAACAGAAGACTACTTTGCAAAATTTAAAAAAAAAAAAATTAAAATGTGCAACAAATCGAAAAATGTTCAATTCACATTTATAGGAACATCAAATTGAAATACCGCTTTGTTACTTCCACAAAAACGAGCCTGATCATCAAAAAGCCAGCTCTCGTCTAAATGAAAAAAAAAAGAAAGTAATGCTAAGGAAATTGCAGGACAGGAAGATAAACAGAATTAAACAGGAATGAAGCAGAGGGAAAAGTACAGATGAAGAAATTTTTTGTAGACAATGAGCAAAAAGGAATTAATTCGGCAATGACAAACCAAAGAAAACCAACAAAGCGAAGAAGACGAAAATTTCGATGTCAGTGATCCTGGTACTCGCTTTAAAAACTATAACTGTTTAAATTCTCATTTGCATTCTTAATTTAACAGGTATAGTCCATACCAATGTAGTCTACTTGTGTGTACTCTACTTTAAGTGTACTCTAAAGAGGTGAATAGATCTTAAGATGAATTTATCTTAAAAATTTGATAAGATAAACTTTTTTCATAAAATATTTAATTCTGAAAAATTCAATATTTAAATCATTTTAAGAAAATATTTGAAATATTTAAACAAACATGACACATTAATCATGTATGATCATGTATGTATATAATTTGAATAATATTCAAAAATAACTGAAGCATTTTCGTAAATGTTACAAAAACCTAATTGTGGTGGCAAGATGATATCGATTTAATTGAATGAAATCAAAATTTATAACGGGGTATGGCCTTCCAGGATCACAATATTACGAATATTAAAATATTTATTTTAAAAAAATATTTCATTTATATCCATATTTTGTTATCGTTCTGAAAAATACACCAACTTTATCAATTACTGTAGCTTCTGCAAATCTTTCTCTAGTGGAATTTTTTTTTTTTTTTTGAGATCTAGCATTAGTCAATATTAATATACCTCCTTAAGATGTTATCAATCGAATAAAAAAGAAAAACCTTATAACGATATTAACTAATTATAAATAATGATGGTATTAACTATGATAAATAAGGATAATATTCCCTAATTATTATATTATAAACGAATTTGCTATAAATAGCATTTCAAATTGTATTTTATTAGTATATGAAGCAATTATTTTTTACTCATTAAAGATTTTGTGTGTAATTGAAATGTTAATTTTATTAAAATAATTCATCATATACATGTATTACTTACTATACCAATTTGCGATTTGTGACAAACATAAAAATGCAATAAATCATTATTTTGTTATACGAAATTTATTTCAAGGTATTATTTATTTTCATTTCTGCACTAGGAACCATTTTTTTCGAGCCGGCCCTGCTTATAGTTTTCCTCATTTAAATATCACAATTATCCTTGCAGTCTCTTGGACCGCGCTTCAGGTTGTTTATTTTCGTTTATTCTATTAAGTTCTCAACATTATCTAACGATTCTTTCTCACCCAACCAACGATTTAATCATTTCTGTTTTATTTCTTTTTCCAATCTCTCTACCCAGTATATGTAACTTCCTTTTTGTGCTTTTCCAGTTAGTCGTTCATTTTATTTCTCTCCCATGTATTTTAATTACTTTCAGCACTTATTATTATAATAATAATAATTTTTAAAAAAATTTAAAAACCCTCCCTCTATTAAACTTTCTTTTAGTATTTGGGCAAGATTCCTTTTAGTCTTTACCGCTTTTTACCCAGCAATGCTTTCATCCTTCCAATGGACAATCCAAGATAGAAGCTAACGGCTTCCACGGATCATCATCATATCACAATTATTATCATGACAGTTACGAAATTTTGAAATCAGTTTGTACAATGCGCTTCGTTTCATAAACATTTTATTGTATAAATATTGCTGTCACTCTCAGTCTTCCTGTCTCGAATAGTTTGAAACCTCTTACAACACTCTTATCTGATTACTTTAAATCTGAATTACTTTAGATTCTTGCATTTTCCATTATTTTTAACATGCATAATCAACAAATTAAGAGTAAAAAGTTTTTGCGAAATAAAATTAAATAAACAGGTTTTAATTAAGAAGGCGTTTTCGCTTAGTCGCGATGTGTTCTTGGTATTGGCTTTCCTTACTGGCAAATAACTGTCGAAATTGTCAGTGACAATTTTAGGTTTAGGCCCGCGAGGACCGGAACTACGGCGGCAAATTTTTAGGGAGCCGAAATTTTCGAGGCGACAAAAATTTAAAATCGATCTTGTTTTTATCAACTGTAAGACAGAATTTTAATGCTTCTTTTCTTGCTTTGACAACCTCAAGATGTCAGTATTTAAAGGGTAGAATTAATTTTTAAAATTATTAATCGTGTAATTTGTAAAATTTAAAATATCTAATAAATAGGTACTAAAAATTTTTCTTTAAATATAGCATTTATCTATTGACGTTAGAATTTTCATATATTTTCTAAAAAAAAATCTAAATGTAGTGTTTGTAATTTAATTCGAATCCATTATTACTATTCGCATTATTTTTATATATAAGGGCGTCAAATTAACTTGGGCCTAGGGCGCCATCGAACCTAAATCCATCACTGAAAATTGGCCCTTTCTTTATTTTCCGTTGGTCAAGAGCAGGGTTGGGCAAACTTTTTCGGTCGCGGGCCAAAAATCAAAAAAAAAAAAAAAAAAAGAAAGAAGTTTGGCGGGCCAAGAAAAATTTTTCTAAAATTTTAAAAACACTATACAATTATTACAATTTAAATATGTTAATGAGATGAATGAAAGTGCAATTTCATATTTAAAAATTCCCTATATTGAGGTTCGAAGTGAAATGGACTGATTCTAAGGAACGATGCTAAATGCTCATCTGTCAGTCTGCTTCTAAAATAATTCTTTCTAATGTTCATAGTTGAAAACACTTGTTCCCATAAGATGAAGCAAACTGAAGGTGCAAAAATGAAGTTATGTTTTGTAGAACAAAAATAGAAAAAGTAAATACATCATCAGTACTTTGAAAAAAAGGAAGAAAAAAAATACAATATTTGACCAAAGTAGAAAAGGAGATGAATATATAATATATAAATATATATTTCTTTTAATTTGCCTCGGACGGGCAAATTACAATTCTATCCGCGGGCCGGATAGAACTTTCCGGCGGGCCGTAGTTTGCCCATCCCTGGTCAAGAGTGTGTTGCAGTTCATTTTCTGATAGCTGTAACATTTTCTTCCTACCAGTCTCCAATGTTTCAAAACGGGTTCTTTTTAAAATAGATTTTATTTTGAGAAAAGGAAATAAAAAAGAAGGAAAAAAAAAAAAAAACACGCACTAAATGAAAGGGAGAATGTAGAGAATGTTTTCAGAGTTGCAATTCGTTTTCAACCAAAAACTGCTTCACAGAGAGCTTCTGTGTGGATACGAGCTGTTCGTTCGGATGTAAAGGAGTCATTGTGGCAAAAACTTTTTATGTCAACATCCACCCCAAAATTTTTCCATTCGATGCTTTTGACAAGTTTCGTAGATTCAGATATCCTTCAGACATTCAGTCCACATTTTACGCGAACTATATGACTGATTTTTTTTCACACTTTCGTCGGTTCTCGAAAATACCGTCATCCCAGAGAGTTCATCGTCTCTCCCACTTCCTCACGATCTTCAATTCTTTCTCACGTGCGGGACACACAGTCTTCTCCGTAAGCCTCATTAAACCTCTGTAAACAACCCGTTTAGTGTTTCGTTCGATTTCAAAAAGCTGTTCGAAGTCACAGGTTGTTCGATTTTTTTAGATCTTACCTTTTTAACGGTGAGCAAGGTGAACTTCGAGAATAGGCGAATTATTAATCACGATTGAAGAAAATTCTGAGGTTCCAACAGTGATGAGGTTTGATCTTCAGGGTCAGACACGTCAAAGGTCATCTACTGGTTGCCATGTAACTCTCATTGGATTCAAATGACTATTTTATAGATTTTCTATCATTAACAGAATAGTGATAAAATAGAGCTCTTCCCCCATTCTAAAGGAGGAGATAGTTGGGGTAATCATCTTCCTCCTTTTCGAATTAGAGTTTTTCGTTCGGTTTTTTTTTTTTTTGTCTGAGAGCATTTATTTAAAAAACGTAAACATGTTACGAAGCTATTCTGAAAATTATGAGAAATTCTTCTTCTCAAGCCTATGTGTTTAATAAATATAAATAGATACAAGAAATGTCATTGATAAATATATGATAAATAGATTCAAGAAATGTTTATAACTTTAATCATTTTGTATGAAATATAATAAACCATTAAGTTCATATACCCATGTCAAAGAAATTTATGAGGCAATGGATCAAAATACTACCAGAAAGTGAATTCTGCACTTCAGGAATCACTCATTTATTTGGTGATTTTTCCCTTGCGGTTTTCGTCAAGTCCTCTAAACAAACAAAATGGACGCTGCGATTATAAAATTCTGCGCTTTAGGCGATTCCATTTGGCTCGGAAAAAGACTTGGCGGAATCGGAATCCCTAAATTACAGAATCTCCACAAGAACTATCAAATTATATAACGATAGGAATATAATAAAATTTAATAACTCTAGAACTTTATGAAGAAATAATTGTTCATGTTCTACAAGAAGCACTATCCGGGATTCAAAACAGCGAAGTCTGTTAAGTGATGTTAAATTAACTTTCGTAAACATAAATTAATTCTTACACACTATTTTGAAAATATGGAATTTTGAAAGCCTGACCCTTCAAAATGAACTACAGAGCCCGTGACTTGATATGGGTCAATCGTTAGATTTAGCAACACATATTTCATGTCAGTTTCAAAACGCATGAATAAAATGTGAAAATTGGCGTTTATTTTAAATAAAAGTTTTTGTAATGAAAACTTATCGTGTTGCGCAAGGAGATGAATCTATTTTAAATAATAGAGAGTTTTTGCATAACGTTTTTATAGTCCGAAATTTTTCTTCCTAGAGCGCATGCTCATAGCAAGCATTCTACTATTGCGCATGCATATCTGCACTACTGAGCTATTCCTATGAACATGCGCGCCAGGAAGAAAAAAATATCGGACGATAAAAAAAAAAAGGTTATGCAAAAACTCTCTAATAACTTATACATTTAGTTATTTTTTTTTTTAATTTATAGCTATACTTTTTTTGGAGATCCACTGACCTCTAGCCAAGACAACATGTTGTACAGTGTAGAAAAAAAAGTGATTTTTTTTTTTTTTTTTTAATTTTTGACCTGTAGAAAATAAGAAGTTTTTGCTACATCTTCACTGATAAACATTCTTTTTTTATGTGTTTTATGAAAATCCATTAGAAAACAAAGAAAAAAATTAAGAAATAATAAGAATTAAGAGTAAATGATGTTGTTTGGAGATATTTTTAATTTTTATTACCAATGTGCGCCTTTTTTCTATATTTTCCTTTTTTAATTTGGTAATAAAATTACACAAAAATTTTCTTGTAAAGGAAAATTTTCTATTAATTTCATATGTTATGGCTCTTAAAATTGAGTACTCATTCCTGTAAGACATATTACTTGATTATGATTATGGTTAGCTATGATTTCAGCATGAAGCGTTAGAAATCAAGATCAACAAAAAACAGAAGAACCGAAAAAAAAAATTATGATTCCACTAACCTTATCACCGAAAATCAACTATGAATATGGAGTCACGATGTAACTCACGTATTGTCTGAAAAAGAAAGGCGCTAATAAGAAAGAAAAACAATTGCATTCAGCGAAGAGGTCTGTTACTTTTATCCAGTTGAGTTTGACTACAATTAGTTACGGTTGCAATTCTTTTAACAAAGACCTTAAATTTGTTAAGAGATTTAAATTTTTAAACTTTGTAAATGATAAACGAATAAAAAGAAATTACGGGGATTCTTCCGTTGGAGATGTCAGCCAATTAGTGACCGCCAAGAAAGATGGGGCATTTGTATACTTTGCCTCTAGATCGTTTGGTGCTTCATTTGTTCTAATTTTTTTGCTCTAATTTTGTATCCACCTGCTTCAAATAAGGGTAAAAATCTGAATCATGTACCCTTTGTGCCAAAAACATTTCAGAGTTGACAAAAGAAAGCATAGTAATAAGTGGACCAGATAGTTTTCGCGGCAAAAATGATATTACGCCAAAAATCCTTCACTGGGATGCTAAATCGCCAAGTAAACAAACAAAGGGCTGCGAAACTCGGTGTCATCGTAAAACACTATTTCATAAGTCAACGCCAAACATAGCGCATTCATAGCATTTAGTAGCCAAACAGCTATTGACTCAAAAGTTTATTCCTGAAAGTGCTTTTAAACCAGTTGATCTCTTTAACACCAAATATTGGCACTATCCTGCCAAAATTTTAATCTTTTAAATGCTTTGTGCCAGCATTTATCGCTTTATAGCCAAAATTTTTATCACTAAAAAAATTTTATCTCTTGAGCATACTTTTGTTCTTTTTACGCCACATGTTGTTATCACTTTTAGCAGAAATTTAGCACTTATTATGCCAAAAAATTTATATCTAAATTGCCTTTTACACTTGAGAGAGCATTATCGCTTATCAACAACAAACTGCACCACTCGCTATGTCAGGACTTTTAATGTGTTTCTTTCATTACGGCACGTAGCTGCCCCTTTAAAAGTGCAAATATACTGCATCATTATTTTGCTCAAAGGTACCAGCTATCTAAATTGCTTTTAAAAGCCAAATTTAATGGCTTTATCGCGTATTATATGGAATTATCTTTTGCTTTAACTCACATAAATGTATCATTTAGACAAAAAGAAAATATATCGCTGGTATATGATAAAAATGTAAGCAAAAATTATTCTCACTAATACGTCAATATTATTATTATTTCAAAAACTTATTTCATGCGTGTTTATGATGCCGAGATTGAGAGGATGAAATGAAACAAAATCATTTAAAAAGAGGAGAGAGACAACTTACATTTTATTCTGATATATCCTTTGTCGGAGGATACCGCACCTATTCTTATCAAATGAATGAAGAAAACAAAAGAACAACATCTAGAAAACTCACAGTAAAAATTTAATAAGTTCCAAACGACCTTTTTCTTCTGCTGTAAGCTAACGTTCTAAAAATTAAAAAGTATACATTCCACGCGAATTCAAATAACGATTGCCACAAAACCTGAACTATGTCAACAAACATTAAATAAGAAATATTCGATCGACTCTTTCGCAATGAACTAATGTTCTAAAACATAAAGAATAAAAATTTTTCGTCTCAAATTCAAATAACGGTTGTTATAAAACCTGAATTATTTCAGCGGCATTTAAAAGAAAATAATTTGATAATCAAATATAAGTTATTAATAAATTAAAAAATCGTTTTTCTTAGTTTGTTTCGTAGTATTTTCATGTGAGTGGCAGCAGCAAAAAAATTGTTTATTTTTCTGTATCATATACTGTAAACATACGTTATATGAACGCTATCTCAGAATAATCAGTAAATTATGGTATTAAATATTTAAAACAATAATATATTATGTTCTGTATTTACTATAACTAAA
>BPLR01017275.1:0-46745 GCA_021605095.1 Caerostris extrusa | reverse complement strand
ACGTATTGCTGTTTCAATAATATTGATGTACATATTCGAACTGTTAAAGCTGGTGAAACTAAAGGTTCTCCTTTTGTATCTTAACCTAAACTATTAATACAGCCTCAACCTAACTAAACCTTGTTGTTAAAAAAAAAAATTTATATCACCCAGATCTTTAAGATTAATTACAATACCGACGATATTGCTGAACTTAGCCATGACAAAATCTCATATTATATTACACACACACACACACAGACTGACTCAACACTACCATAAGGACTGGCTAATCAATTGAAAATCGTTAGTGGTTTTTAAAATTAAATATATAATTCGATCAGTTAAAATATAAAACCATATCATATTAAATTTAGATCATATTAAATTTGGATTTCAGAATGTATTTCATATCACTTTTAAAATTTAATTTTAACGTTATAAAAGTTAAATGATTTTTGCATGCATCACCCATTGGTTTTTTTGGTTTAGTTTTCTTTTAGCCATTAGTTTGTGGTCTGTGTGAAATATATCTTGTTGGAATTTTTTTTTATTTTGCAGTTAATGAAATAGTGAATGATGTTAACGGATTTAATTTCAAAAGAGCTTAATTCTTAAATTAACGGGACATATGGAATTTCATTTTTTCTTTTTTTAGTTGATGGAATTGTCCTTGACATCTAGTGAAATTTGACGTCGAAATATTCATTAGTGTTTGAAGTTACGCTTGGCTTTGTGAGACGCTAAAGCTGATTCTGGCAATTTTTGACACGTCTGAATTAATTGAGCAAATAACTTACATTGCATTTTGTTTGCGGAAACGTATAAAATATCGCAGAAGGCATTCGGTGAGCATTCCTATATCAGAAAGAAATGTTTATAATTGGTATAAACAGTTCAAAGAAGGCAGAGAACGCGTTGAAGACAAAGTCCTCTGGTCGACAATCAACATCAACCGACGAAGCTCACTTCCGAAAAATTAAAGATTTGGTGCTTGTAAACCGTCTATTTACAATAAGTGACCTTGCTACTGATGTTAGAATTTCAAAAGAATCTATCAATTCCTTTGGGCCTCAAACGCTTCAATTTCTAGATAGAGCCTCTATTCTCCAAAAAACCCTTTAATATTTTTATTACAAACTTATTTGCATTACCATAACGACTATTTCAAATGTAAAATTTTCTCAAAACGTAAATTAGTATTTTTACAAACTGGGACAATATTATTAAACTAAAAAGATTTTTCATCTTCTAAATATCACTACATATAAAAGCCTTATAATTGGTCTAACGAAACTAAATATATTATAAACCTTCGCAATAAATTCCATAAAAACGCAGCTCGTCTTCTATTCCGTCATTCACTGAATCCATGTAAAGTCGTCTCTTGCAAATAAATGTTTAATTTAGATATGTGAATTTTGATGGTTGCTGGTATTCTTATTTGCTGCTAATTTTGGTCGTAAACTTAGTTAACACTTTTTTAATATTTCATTAGTTCTGAGAACATTCCGAAAAATTTTTAACCGTTTCTTTTTCTTACAGTATACGTGATGCATAAGTTCCTGAAAAAATCCGACACTATTTTGAAGAGATAAGGGATCAGTTGGAGTATGCAATTAATGATTTGGGGATCTGTTTTTGGCAATGTGTTTTTAAGTTGCTGTATTTCCTACTATTGACCCTCGAATACTTTGAGAAAGTAATGAACATTTTCCATCATATCTTCCAAAATATCGGAAAAAACTGAGGAGATGATTTCCTTTTTCAAAAAGCAGGAGTGTTTCTCTCTATGCCACATTTTGGAAACAGCAGTAAGTTTATCTTGTAATGAAGTAAATGTACGGTTTATTGCGTTGTGCATGCACTAGCTGAAAAGCACATGCTATTTGTGCATGCACCAGCTGAAAAGCAGACATGGCTATTTTCAAAATGCACTAGCTGAAAGTGCACATGGCTATTGTGTGCATGAGGAATGAAAGTTCGAATCCTCTTTCGGCATTCTTGCCATTTCCCCATTCAGAAACAAGCGTGAGATTGGAGATCATAACGACAATGCGTGTAAAGCAACATCGCATCTGTAGTCGGGTTACCAGGTGTGAGTTGTTCGGATTTTCTGTATTACCATTTATGGTGAAGTACAGCACACAAATAAAGATTCGGAGTAATATCGGTTACGATAGATAAAAATACTTTAATTTTATATTATTTAATTTACCTGAAAACTCATTAATATAAATCAATCCTTAATATAACGCAGCATTCAATAATTATGGTTTGACTTTATTTTTATAACGAAAAACTACAAAAGGACAGTGAGACATTTCAAAATCAAGATGCTTTTGAAAACTACTGGAGAAGGATTTAAATAATGCTTCACCCTTAAATCGCCACAAGTGGTGAACTTTGCTAATTTTATACCTCATCTCTTTTTCCAATTCAAGGCAATCCATCTAACTTACTAAGAAAAATTCAAAGGAAACAGAAGCAGGATTGGTGGTCTTGTTCAACATTATTTTACTTCCAATATTGATTTCACTTCCAATTCCAATATCCTTTTGAGTTAACCTTATGTGAGTGATAACTTTCAGAAACAGATGAGTGAAAATCTTACATAACTCTAAGTCTCTGCAAAAAAAGTTGAATAATCCATAAATTTTACCTAATTCTATCTTCCTAAATAAAAGTGTTCATACTAAAGCCTCATTTGCTATAAAGGTATTTACTCTAATAAAATTCCATCTGTAGATAATGTTGATAATAAAATTTTGAATAATTTTCTTCCTGAATGTAATATTCAAATTTGCAACACTTTTGATTCTATTTTTAAATTAGCCTACTTTCTCTCTCTTCATGGGAAAATTATAGTATTCTCTCCAATATTAAAACCAGGATATAATCAATCTATTCCATCAAAGTATGTTCCAATCTTTTAAGTTAAATTACTAAAAAACTAATTCCATTGGGGTTGTTTACGCGTGGTTCATCAAAAATCAAGACACTCTTCTATTTTCCTAAATGTTGAGAAAGAATTCAGTAGAGTGGTTAATCAACACATACCAGCTAATGCCATATATTGTCCTCTAATATATTATCTAATTCTATTCCTTCTATTAGCTCACTCTCTCTCTATATATATCTCGTTCAAATTTTCAAATTTTCTTTTATCGCAAAGCATTTCTTCATCGTCTTTGTACTGAAACAATATAGAAGCTAGTGGCTGCTTGCGCAACCAAGTTGCTTCACAACATGACAAATCAGTTTAATCCTCTCGATCTAAATCCTAAAAACCTACAAATTCCTAGGTCGTTTGAAAAATCAAACTCCTCAAACTGCCAACGACTTTTCCGTATTAACCAAAAGATCATTTCATCAAATGGTCTGCAGGTTGCTGGTTATTTTCTGAAATATTTTTACGGAAGCAAACCGGAAAGCGCCTGCGCAAGAAAAATGTCGAGGGTTCTTAAGCGTCATCTAGCCCCCTGCCGAGACGAGATCCGAAGATCTTCCGGAGAATGTAAAGAATATTTTCTGTTCCTCTTTCTCCATGCACGAATTAAATATGGCCCTAAATGGTTTGAAATATCGAAAATCTCCTGGGGTGGACAACATTCATCCTGAATTCTTAAAGCACCTGGGTCAAACTGCTAAAAACCAATCTTCTTAAATTTTTCAATATAATCTGAACTACTGGTAGCGTTCCTTCTTTATGGCGTAAGACAATTATCATATCCGTTCACAAGAAAGAAAAAACCTGAAGAAATAAGCAATTACCGACCTATATCTTTAACAAGCCTTATGAGTAAAAACCATGGAGAGGATGTTTTACAACAGACTCAACTGGTACCTAGAGTCTCATTTTCTGCTTGCTGAAGAACAAGCGGGCTTCCGAAAATTTAAATCAACTGTTCACCACGTTACTCTTTTTAGCCAAGCTATAAAAGACGCATTGGATTCAAACAAGTACTCACAGCAATCGCTGTTGATTTGAAATCAGCCTACGACACGGTTTGGAAAGAAAACCCTCCTATTTAAACTTAACAATATGGGTATATCTGGTCTTCTGCTGAACTGGATTAAGAGTTTTTTGTGTCAGCGTCTCTGCAGAGTCCGGTACGGACAATCTATCAAAATTTGGTCTTCTTCTGACAGGTCGCCCGTCAGGGACTGGTTCTGAGTTGCATTCTTTTCAATGCTTATATCAATGACCTTGTCCAAAGTTAAAATCAATTCATGGTGTGAAATGCCTATTTTATGCCGACGATCTTCTCATTTGGACAGTGACACCAAGAAGAATCTAGTTCCCTTGACAGAAAAATTGTTTAACCAAGCCCTCACCTTCCTGTAAAAGTGGTGCGTAGAGAACAACATGAAAGTTAACATCTCAAAACATATTATGAAAGTTTTCCCTTGCCCACAAAAAAATCAGATCTTTCTTTATTGTATGGAGGGGAAGGAATTCAAACAACAGATAATTTTACTTATCTAGGCGTGACATTCGGACCGTAAACTCATGGAAGTTACACACTCTGAAACACCATAATTAATAAGGCTTCAAGTAGACTTCCCATATTAAAGCGACTGGCGGGATGTAGATGGGGATGCTCTAGGTCAACTCTCAACATCACGTATAAAACATTTGTTCTACCAGTGATTACATACTTGCAGCGAACCTTTGATTAGTGCTTCAAAACAGGTACAGAAGTCTCTGGAGACCTTTCATAACCAATCCCTTCGCCCGATCACCGGAGCTGTGAAAAACTTCCCCTATAGACGCTATGCTTCTCTGTACTAGAAACTGGCCATTATAAAAATAATTGAGGAAAAGGCTTTGGTGCTTTGGGAAAAATCCTAAGGGACTCCCTAGTTATCTCACCCTCTGGAATTTGAAGAGCCCCAGTCAGCACTGTCTAAAGACTCAAGTAGGCATCCTGCAAGAAGTGTTGAAACTGAAGGACTCTTATAACCTTAATTCCGAGTTTGAAAATTTGCCAGCCCCCCAAAGTCCTTTAGACTGTAGAATTTTTAATGTGGTCACAGATCTTGTTCCCGCTGTCCGAAAATTAGATACTAGCTGTGAGATTCTTAGAAGTATTTCCTATGCAACTATCAACGAACTATACCCCGAACCGGAGTGGTTGAGAATCTATACCGATAACTCTCGGATGAATCAGCGAATAAATGCCGGGGCAGGAGTTTTCTGACCTTTTTTCTGTCTATGCTCCTATAGGCTGTTTTGCATCTGCTTACGACGGTGAAGCCGAAACTTTACGTATTGCCCAAACTCAATTGCAGTGTCGAACAGAACAATTTACTAGAGCAGTCATACTATCTGACTCTAAGGCAGCACTTTGGCAATCAACTCCGCCCTAACACCTCAGTCTACTTCGATCGAAAAGTGCATCTCTTGTCTTGAAGATCTTGACTCAAAGAGCAAAAATATCGTTCTGCAGTGAATCACAGGCCATTGTGGATCTTTGGTAATGAGATGGCGGATTCTCTTGCCAAAAAGGAACAACCATCACCCAAACCTTTTGTAAAGACATCTCTTTTTCACTGGATGAAACTGATGATCCGAGACTTTTTCGGAACACTATATCTGATAATCTAATTGCAGGCAACTCATCTAAAACCTGGTTTAACTTTATTTTAAACATCTCTGATCAGCCCAGGTTTAAAGCTGTTGCCCTTTTAGACTCCCGACGGACCATGATTGTATCGCCAATCATCTTTTTCATATGGAAATATTTGCAAGCCAAAAATGCATGCTCAGCAGTCTTGGAGAGGACATGGATTCATCTCACCTTCCTGTCTGCCCTGCACTTGCTCCCTCTACTGTGTATGGTCGTTACTGGGAGGCTAGGGCCCTTATGGTATGGTGTCACTATGTGATTTCTTTCGTTTCTCGTTGTTGTTTTCATGTTCTTTGTGTTCTGTTTCTTTTTTTTTTATTACTTTTTGTAGCCTGCCATTGGAAATAAAAAAATATATATTACACACTTGTTTGCAATACTGTAACGAATGGTAGATCAAATGGAAAATAAACTTTTAATTTTCAAAACGTAATTTGTATTTTAAAAAAACAGAAATATTATTTAAAAAAATATTTTTCATCTTAAAATATCACTATATATAAAAAACCTTATAATTGGTCTAACGAAATTAAATATATTATAAACCTTCCTACGACTGACGGAGCTCCTTGGTATGGCTAACCGCTAACTCCTTCTTTGCATATGAGAGGGAAGTTACTTTTAGCTTTAAGCCCATTGCATTAAAAATAAAACAATTAAAATAGAAATAATAATATATGGAGAGGGAGAAGTTTTTTTTCTCCTTTTCAATAAAGTATTTAATAATTATTAATTATAATTTAATAATTAAAATAATAAAGTAAAAAGAGGATTTTGAAGAATTACAAACTGAACGTAGTTTGAAAGAGAACTTAAAAATAAAAATAGACCTTCCTAATAAATTCCATAAATTTTCTACCTTGCTGCTGTCTCATGCACTGCAATTATCTCCCTCATCTAATGTTTTTCACTGATAGAGGCTTGCGGCTATCTTGTAGCCAAGGAGCTTCGTTAAATACAAATTTGTTGTAAATTGCGTAAAAACGTAGCTCGTCTTCTATTCCATCATTCACTGACTCTATGTAAAGTCGTCCCTTGCAAATAGATGTTTGATTTACATACATACAATCCGTCCTGTAATTAACCTCCGCTGACGCATTTGGAGATCTGTCGCACTAATAAATATGGAAATCATTAAAACTATGAAAATAAAAGTCCTACGAATGATTTCCAATTACGCTAGGTAGAAGATATCGGATATGCAAAAGTGCCTCTATAGTTTGAGGAAATTTAATTTTAAAAATCTGTACTAAATTTTACAACTAAATCCCAGACAATGAATATTCAATTTTAAATGTACTTTCCAGATTATGACTTTTCATTGCTTGAAGATAGCAAACATTGCAGTACAATACATAATATTTTAAATAAACATTTATACTTAATACAATAAATAAAATATTTTCAATAATGACTTCTTTTACATTCCATTATTGACTGTGATTCATCTTTTTCATATTTCTACTCCTCTGCAATAAAAAGTTTTGCCTTTTTTTTCTGCTTAATTTTTGAAAATTTTTACAAATTTTCAAAAATTAAAAATAAAGGATTTGAAATAAAGTAAATCAATAAATATAAATATAAATATATTTTATAAAATACACATAAAAATAAAATATAATTTATAACATATAAACATAATAAATAAAAATATAATTTATAACATATAAACATAATTAATATAAATATAATAATAAATATTTAAAAAGTAATTAATTTTTAATGGTTTTTTAAAATTAAAAATATAAAAGTGATCATCTTGATTTAAAATCATATTAAACTCGAATTTAAGAATGTGTTGCATATCACTTTAAAGTTTAATTTTGATTTTAAATATTAAATTAATTTCAAAAGCTGCAACTGCGTACTTTTAGTCCTTTGTTGCTTTCTTAAAGACCGTTTTTAAGTGGTGGTCGTTATTAAAAAAGAGGTTGTTGTGGTATATAGGAAGGGTTTTTCTGTTGCGCAGATGCTAACCGCTTATTTTTCATTAGATCTGAAACCATTCCGAAGACCATGAACAGTACTTTTTTAATAAAATCGTTATGTAGTGAATTATGCCTCAAAAATCTGGCAGAATTTTAAAAGATAAAGGATCAGTTTGGAATATGCATTTGTTGATCTGGGGTTTCTGTTTGGGGCATTTTTAAGTTTCTATACTTCCTAAACTACACACACTCGAATACTTATTTAAGACATTAATGGACACTTCCAGCATATTTTTCATATTCGGAAGGAACTGAGAGATGATTTTTATTCTTAAAACGAAATCATCAGAGCCATTAACGACTCATTGCATATATTTTTCCTCCCAGTTTAACATGAAAATTATTAACTATTCCTAACTGAAGGGAAATTTGTAGTTCATGTCAATAATATTGAATCATATATTCGAACTTTGAGTGGCTACTTCAATTTGAGGCTACCATAGGTCTTTGATTTGTGTTGATGCGTAGTTCTATCTTGATTAGGAGTGTTTGAAGTTTCGATAATCCATTTTAAAAACAAAGGTCCCGGTAAAGACTAATAGGTGACTTGGGGATATTACATATACATATATATAAAATTAAAAGAAAGGCATTATCTTTGGATTTAATCAAGCGCCCCTGGGTTTTTATTTTATTCATTTTTTAGTAACGTCTGTGCAGCGCTTGCCTTAAGGTATAAAAACAAATAAAAAATAATTAACAAGTACAATAAGTGTTTGCCAGCTAAATGCATTAGAAAAATAAAAATTAATCTAACTGTTAAGATACTTCAATTTGAGGCTGATTCCTTTAACGTCTTTTAAAACATCTTTATTAATCAGGGGGTGGGAACTCCAAGATTTGAATTAGCATTTTTCCGGTTTTGGATGTCATAATCTATTTTGCTTAAATCGTTTTGAACTCATATTGGAAGATTTTATAACATTATGAGCAAACTTTTTACATTACTGTTTGCAATTGGTTAATCAAATCGAAAAATTATGGGGCATTAATTCATTCGAAAATTTAATATTGTAGGCAGCCCAGGTTTGGGGATCCGCTGCTAAGACCAATATTGGTATTTTTGTCGCCTGCAAAATATTCGCTTTAACATTCAAAACTTTTAATCAAAAAGGCTCCCCCAGATCATAAATTCAAAACCCAAAAATGCTACGTCCTAGAACCTCTCTCATAAAAAGATTCCTTCCCACCCCTGACTTGTTCAGCCTTCTTGCAATGCGTTTCTAATCATTTCTCCAAAAGCGTTGTACTTCTTTTTATTCAGTATTTATACAAAAACCAGTAATTTTAAAACTAAAACTATGGAAATTCCTTCATATATTGGCATCTATAATAGAACTTTTAGATTATTAACAAAATACAATAAGAATCCGAAATAAATTCAATAAAAAGATTGTCTTCTATCTTCTACTCTTCTAATGTCTTCCATTTTTTTCTGTAAAAGCAAATGTATTCTATTCGTCAATAAGTAACAAAATAAATCATAAGAATTCCATTTAAATTCAATAAAAAGCAGATTGTTGTTTTTTATCTTCTATTCTTCTATGTCTTCTATTGTTCTTCTATTTTTTCTATAAAAGCAGATTTGTATTCTATTTATCCAGTAACAAAATAATCATTCACTGAAACTTCGAAATAAATTCAATAAAAGCAGACCTTGTCTTTTATCTTCTATTGTTCTTCGATTTTCTATAAAAGAAGATTGTATTCCATTCATCAGTAATTTCCTATGCTAAACCGATTTGGGATTTTCTGCAATTAAAAAAAAAAATATTGGAAATTGATGAATCAATAATAATATAAATACAAATATAATTAATTAAAATTATACTTTTTTTTTTTTCATTTTCTTAATTGTTTTTAATTTACTTATATACAAAGGGACTTAAATATTTAATTATCTTAATTTAAAAATATAATACTCGGATTTCAGAATGTATTACATATCAATTTAAAGTTTAATTCTAACGTCTTTAATATTAAACGATTATTTGTATTATTGTTATTATTGAACTTCTTTTTTTTTTTTTCTACTTTTCTTAAAGACCGTCTAAAATGGTGGTCCGTGTAAAAAAAAGATGTAGATGGGAAATGTTATGGTTTATTGGAATTTTATGTTGCTAATTTATATCGTCAATTATGTTAACACTTTTAGATTTTAAACTGTGTCTTTTTTATTAAAGTAGATGTATAATAAACTACAAATTTCCGGCGGTCAGATGGCCAGTTGGATACAGCTCTATCCTTTCTCCACCTTCAGGTTCAATTCTAGCGAGGACGTGGGATGTTTGTTAGTGGTTCCGGAATCAACGTTAAACTGTAGGTCCCAGTTAAATTAATCTCAAAAACGCACAAATGACCGCTCAGCAGCAAAACGAGAAATTCCGGATAATTTTAAAGACATCAAGGAAAAGTAGAAATATGCGATTTAAATATGTTTTCGGCAATATCTTTTAAGTTCCTGTATTTTCTACTATGAATAATCGAATACATCTTTTGAGACATTAATGAACAACTTTCAGCATAGCTTTCACATTCGGAAGCTACTGGAGATAAACATTTCATTTTCAATACAATATGATACTGCGTCGTATTGTATAGCCAGGCTGAAAATATTTTAATGTCCGATATTAACAAGTAATATGAAAAAAATTTTAAGTCAATTCCTACTTTTTTTCAATTTTGCGGAAAGTCCTTTTTATAAATAATTTTCATTTAATTTTTTTAATTTATCTTTACCATCTATTGGTAGATATATGCAACTTAAATCTAAAAACTAAAATGATTTAATTAAATTTAATGAATTAATTAATATTTGAAAAAACTGTATCAACATTCAGTGTCATCCTTACAAGTTCAAAAAATGTATTTGAACTTGAGCGCAGGAATAAAAAGTATTTTATGAACGATTGAAAATTTAAACAAGATATATATAGGGAGAGTGTAATCTAATAGAAGGAATTGAAAACAGCTGTAGTCGATCTGGCAATGAAGTAGCTACACCCTTTAGTGTCCCCATACACTACCAGAAAGTTTCCATTGCTTCTTGGAATGGTAGCAGAGGTCCAAATCCACTAGCGGAATTTTGGCAATCTTGTTTTTCCTCAGAAACAAGGAGATAGGAAAAAATAATGACAATGTAAATACAGCATCATCGGTAGTCGGGTTAGCTGGTGTGAATTGTTCAATTGTCTCCCATACAACAAACAAATTCAGAAATGTTACCCTTAAAATTCACCAGAAGACCCTGTCTACCCTCGAAACCATCGGTGGCCTGTGAGAAATGTGAGGCCCAACCGTAGTCCACTCCTGATTCTATCAAACTGGTAGGCGGCTATATAGGCTTAGCTATAGAATTAAAGTGTGAAGACAAAAAATACCATAAAAATAAATGTATTATTTTTTAAATCGTATTGTAAACACTTTTTAGTATTCTTGACAGATTGTAAAATGATACTGCTTCATCTTCATTGATTATGCATTTTTAAATTTCCTGTTTTCAACCGGAACATGAATTCGTTTTCCCAAAGCACGCACAGAATTCCTGAATCGATTTTTTTTGTACCAGAAAATTATATTTTTATTTTTACACCTATTCTAGACTTAGTGAATCTGGCGTAAAAATTAAATATGTTTTGAATAAAGATAGTTTCGAATAAAAAAAAATTCCCAATTTCAAAATAAAAGAAAAATTCAAGTTATGAGAATTTTGGATTATTTTCTTACATCGAAAATTCATTTGAATTTTCATTTTGTTCATTTGCTGAAGCATTTCGAACCTAAGGGTTCTCCCTAATATCTTAACTTAAATTATTAATATACCCTAATTAAACTCATTAGTAAATAATTTATCTCATTCAGATATTAAGATTAATTACAATTCCGACGATACAATTCAACTTTGACATGACAAAACTCATATTATATTACACACATTATACAGAATAATTAGCATTATAAGGGCTGGCTAATCAATTGGAAAAATCCTTAATATTTTTTAATGAAATATATAATTTCATCATCTTGTTATAAATCAATATAAATGTAATAAATCTTTTTTTTTTTTTTTTAATTTCTCTGCGAATTTTTTTAAAATTAAATGTATTTAGTGACTTAAACTTTTAATCATATTGATTTTTATATTAAATTCTCTTTATACTAAATTTGGATTTCAGAATGTATTCCATATCACTTTAAAATTTAATTGTTCCGTTATAAAAATTAAATGATTTTTATATATATCACTCTTTGGCTTTCTTTGGTATAGTTTTTTTTTTTGTGAGACCATATAGATGTGTGGTTTGTGTTAAAAATATATATATATGTTGCTGTTAAAGTGGTAGTAAACTATGTCAATTGATATAATTTTCAGAGAAACCAAATTCTTATCTCACTGCAAATGTGCTAACATAAAAATTCAGTGCAATCTATTAATATTTGAATAGCACTAAATCTGATTTTTGAGGACAAATTCAACTTTCACATGACAAAAACTCATATTATATTACACACATTATACAGAATAATTAGCACTACCATAAGGGCTGGCTAATCAATTGGAAAATCACTTAATATTTTTTAATTAAATATATAATTTGATCGTCTTTTATAAATCAATATAAAATATAGTTAATAAAAAAAATAAATAATTTTTTTAATTTCCTAAGGATTTTTTTAAATTAGATATATAAAAGTGACTGTAGTTTATCGGAAGTTTTTGGGAGATGTTATACAGATCGTAAACTATGTTAACCGTTTTTATATTTACTTTACACCTGAAACCCTTCAGAATAACTATAAACAGTATCGTTTTTATTAAAATAGGCTTATAATAAACTATCCATCAAAATGCCATTCATAATTTTAAAGAGATGTAGGATCAGTTGGAATATGCATCTAATGATCTGTTTTGGGCTTTTTTAAAGTTGCTGTATTTTCTTACTACGCACACTCTTGAATACTTCTTTGAGAATGGACACTTCCCAGCATATTTTCATGATTCGCAAGGGAACTGAGCAGATGATTTCATTTTTCAAAGATACCGTAGGTATGAAGATATCGGATATGCAATATCCCTAGTCTGCGGAAACTCCATCGAAGACAATGAAAATTCAATTTTGAATGTACTTTCAAATTTTTGGCTTTTCGTTGTTTGCGCCCTGATAGTCAATTGGCTATCGCTCTGGTCGTTGGTATAGACAGCATCACGTTCGAATCCTGGCAATGGCATGGATGTTTGCAGGTGATTCGAAATCCACGTTAAACAATAAGTCCTAGTCTATTTAGCCTGAAGATACACAAAATGACCGTAGAGCGATGAACCAACCGAACCCTTCATTGTGTGAAGACAGAAAACATTGCAGAGTTATTCTTTTATATAATAAATAAATATTTTTATTGATGACTTCCTTTTGGCCTTCTATTACTGGCTCTGATTCATCTATCTCTTATTTCTACTTCTCTGCAATAAATATTTTTGACTTTTTATTCCTTAATTCATCCATTTGTGAAATATATTTAGAATAAAATAAATCAATAATAATTAATTAAAATATAAATATAATTGATAAACATAAATGAATATAAAAATATAAATATAATTGATAACATAATATAATAAATATAAATAAATTTTTATTAAAAAGTAATTCGTTTTTAAATTATAATGGTCTTATTTAAATTAAAAATATAAAGTGATCAACTTGATTTAAAACCATATTAAACTCGTGTTTACGAATGCTGAATATTACTTTAAAGTTTAATTCCTGTATTTTAAATTTTAAATGAATTTTAAAAGCTGCATTAACATGTTCTTTCGTATTTTGTTTGCTTTTTAAAGGCCATCTTGAAGTGGTGGTCAGTGTTAGAAAAGAGATAATTGTAGTTTAAGTTTCTATTTATGTTATAAAAATCTTCAACGATGTTAATCGTTTTACTCTTTCTTTATTTCGAAAAATTATACAGTAATTTTTTCATTAAAATAGCAGTATAATAAACTATTCTTCAAAACCCCTTTCTTAATTTTAAAGAGATAAAAGCATCAGTTGGAATATGCATTTACTGATCTGGGGATCTATTTTTGACACTATGTATTTAAGTTGCTGTACTTCTTACTACTCACACTCGAATGCTTCTTTGAGACATTGATGGACACTTCCCAGCACATATGCTGAAGAAGGGCGGCCCGATGGCCAACTGATTGGGTCTGTGGCCTTTGGTACGGGGCTTCAGGTTCGAATACTGGCAGTGGCGTTGGTGTTTCGAATCCACCCTAAACTGAAGGGCGCAGTCTAAATCGCCTAAATTGTACACACAATGACCGTAGAGTGACAAACCAAAACACATTCGGTAAGAACTGGAGAGATTATTTCCTCTTTCAAAGAGATCATTAGTCATTAAAGACACATTGCATATATTTCCTCCCCAGTAGATCATGAAAATTATTAATTATTACTTAACTGAATGGAAAGTGTGTATGTCACTATGTTGTGTCAATAATATTGATTCATATAAGTATTTGAACTTTTAAAGCACGTGATTCTGAGGTTCATCCTTTATTTTTTTTAAACCTCTTTTTATTAATAATTTACCTTACTCCTGACTTTAAGATTCATTATAATTTCGCCGATACACATCTACACCACCCATTAAACACGAAATAGAAAGTTATTTATGTTACTATGACGACTATTTAATTAAATGGAAAATAAACTTAAATTTTCTCAAAACTTAAATAGTATTTTACAAAAACCAGAGGCAATATTATTAAAAAAGTAGATTTTTCAACTTCAAAAATCTATATAAACAAAACATTTTAATTGATCTAACGAAATTAAATACAATATAAACCTCTAGTTACCCAGCAACCAAAGAGCTCCGTGAACCCAAAAACCATCTAACAATGTCACGTAATAACTAGGTTGGTTACAGGACTTGGTAGTTCAAAAGTTTTCCTTTCCTCCCAGGTTCTGCCCGTCCATCGCTCTCTTGCAACTGACCTTGTACGATTCGCAGCTTTTTCCCCCGTCATTACCTTTTTTCATCCTCTCTTAACAGACTGCTCTTAAACGTTTTTGTTATTTCTAACTTGCACTCCTTTTAAAATTAGATTAACCTATTAAATGTATCTTTATTTTTATTATTTAAGATCTCTTTCAAAGTACGTACACTCTGTAAATCTACAAAATCCTCTTTTCCTTTATTATTTTAATTATTAAATTATAATTAATAATTTTTAAATACTTTACTGAAAAAACCTTCTCTTCTGCATTTATTATTATCTCTATATTAATTGCTTACTTTTAATGCAATGGGCTTAAAGCTAAAGTAACTTCTCTTTCATATGCAAAGAAAGAGCTAACGGTTACCAACAACCAAGTAACTCCGTCAACCTACAAAATCGTTGTCGTCGTCACTATAAACCTTTAGATACCCAACAACCAAGGAGCTCCGTCAACCTACAAATCGTCGTCGTCACTATAAACCTTTAGTTATCATATCACTTTAAACACTTTATCACTCATCGTTTTATCACTTATTACATATCAAATCTTTAAAGTTTAACTCTAACGTCTTTAATATTAAATGATTATTCGTATTATTGTTATTATTGAGCTTCTTTGTTTTTTTAGTTTTTCTTTCTTAAAGACAGTCTAAATGGTGGTCCGTGTAAAAAAAGATGTCGATGGGAAATGTTATTGTTTATTGGAATTTTTTATGTTGCTACTTATATCGTCAATTATGTTAACCCTTTTAGATTTTAAGTTCTTAAACGCTTTCGAAAAACTGTGTTTTTATTAAAACCTAGATGTATAATAAACTACAAATTTCCAGCAACCAACGGTCAGATGGCTAGTTGGATACAGCTCTATCCTTTCACAGCCTTCATGTTCCAATCCTATCGGTCCAGCAACCAAAGAGCTGACGTGGATGTTTGTTAGTGGTTCGGAATCAATACAATACAATTCCGACGATACAATTCAACTTTGACGTGACAGAAACTCATATTATATTATACAGAATAATTAGCACTATAAGGGCTGTCTAATCAATTGGAAAATCCTTAATATTTTTTTAATTAAATATATAATTTGATCATCTTGTTATAAATCAAAATAAATATAATAAATCTTTTTTTTTAAATTTCTCTACGATTTTTTTTTTTTTTCCAAATTAAATGTATTCAGTGACTTAAACTTTTAATCATATTGATTTTATATTAAATTCTCTTTATACTAAATTTGGATTTCAGAATGTATTCCATATCACTTTAAAATTTAATTATTACGTTATAAAAATTAAATGATTTTTATATGTATCACTCTTTGGCTATCTTTCGTATAGTTTTAATTTTGTGAGGCCATATAGATGAGTGGTTTGTGTTTTTAAAAATATATATATATTTGCTGTTAAAGTGGAAGTAAACTATGTCAATTGATATAATTTTCAGAGAAACTAAATTCTTATCTCACTGCAAATGTGCTTAACCTAAAATTCCGTGCAATCTATTAATATTTAAATAGCATTAATTCCTCCGAGCTCCGTCAACCAGTTATCCAGCACAAAATCGTCAACGCCGTCGTCGTCACTATAAACCTTTAGTTATCCAGCAACCAAGGAGCTCCGTCAACCTACAAATCATCGTCGTCACTATAAACCTTTAGTTACCCAGTAACAAAGGAGCTCCGTCAACCTACAAATCATCGTCGTCACTATAAACCTTTAGTTACCCAGCAACCAAGGAGCTCCGTCAACCTACAAAATCATCGTCGTCACTATAAACCTTTAGTTACCCAGCAACAAAGGAGCTCCGTCAACCTACAAATCATCGTCGTCGTCACTATAAACCTTTTAGTTACAAAGCAACCAAGGAGCTCCGTCAACCTACAAATCATCGTCGTCACTATAAACCTTTAGTTACCCAGCAACCAAGGGCTCCGTCAACCTACAAATCATCGTCGTCACTATAAACCTTTAGTTACCCAGCAACAAAAGGAGCTCCGTCAACCTACAAATCATCGTCGTCGTCACTATAAACCTTTAGTTACAAAGCAACCAAGGAGCTCCGTCAACCTACAAATCATCGTCGTCGTCATTATAAACCTTTAGTTATCCAGCAACCAAGGAGCTCCGTCAACCTACAAATCGTCGTCGTCACTATAAACCTTTAGTTACCCAGCAACCAAGGAGCTCCGTCAACCTACAAAACGTCGTCGTCACTATAAACCTTTAGTTACCCAGCAACCAAGGAGCTCCGTCAACCTACAAATCATCGTCGTCGTCACTATAAACCTTTAGTTATCCAGCAACCAAGGAGCTCCGTCAAACTCGTCACAAATCTCCAGTCGTCGTCACTACAAACCTTTAGTTACCCAGCAACAAAGGAGCTCTGTCAACCTACAAATCATCGTCGTCTTCACTATAAACCTTTAGTTACCCAGCAACCAAGGAGCTCCGTCAACCTACAAATCATCGTCGTCGTCATTATAAACCTTTAGTTATCCAGCAACCAAGGAGCTCCGTCAACCTACAAATCGTCGTCGTCACTATAAACCTTTAGTTACCCAGCAACCAAGGAGCTCCGTCAACCTACAAATCATCGTCGTCGTCACTATAAACCTTTAGTTATCCAGGAACCAAGGATCTCCGTCAACCTACAAATCGTCGTCGTCACTATAAACCTTTAGTTACCCAGCAACCAAAGAGTTCCGTCAACCTACAAATCATCGTCGTCGTCACTATAAACCTTTAGTTACCCAGCAACCAAGGAGCTCCGTCAACCTACAAATCATCGTCGTCGTCACTATAAACCTTTAGTTATCCAGCAACCAAGGAGGTCCGTCAACCTACAAATCGTCGTCGTCACTATAAACCTTTAGTTACCCAGCAACCAAGGAGCTCCGTCAACCTACAAATCATCGTCGTCGTCACTATAAACCTTTAGTTATCCAGGAACCAAGGAGCTCCGTCAACCTACAAATCGTCGTCGTCACTATAAACCTTTAGTTACCCAGAAACCAAGGAGTTCCGTCAACCTACAAATCGTCGTCGTCACTATAAACCTTTAGTTACCCAGCAACCAAGGAGCTCCGTCAACCTACAAATCATCGTCGTCGTCACTATAAACCTTTAGTTATCCAGCAACCAAGGAGGTCCGTCAACCTACAAATCGTCGTCGTCACTATAAACCTTTAGTTACCCAGCAACCAAGGAGCTCCGTCAACCTACAAATCGTCGTCGTCACTATAAACCTTTAGTTACCCAGCAACCAAAGAGCTCCGTCAACCTACAAATCATCGTCGTCGTCATTATAAACCTTTAGTTATCCAGCAACCAAGGAGCTCCGTCAACCTACAAATCGTCGTCGTCACTATAAACCTTTAGTTACCCAACAACCAAGGAGCTCCGTCAACCTACAAATTACCGTCGCCGTCACTATAAACCTTTAGTTATCCAGCAACCAAGGAACTCCGTCAACCTACAAATCATCGTCGTCGTCACTATAAACCTTTAGTTACCCAGCAACCAAGGAGCTCTGTCAACCTACAAATCATCGTCGTCGTCATTATAAACCTTTAGTTACCCAGCAACAGAGCTGTCAAACGAGCTCGTCGTCGTCAACTCCTACCAAATCATCATCGTCGACATTATAAACCTCAGTAATAAATTCCATGAAACTCAGCTCGTCTTCTATTCCGTCATTCACTGACCGTCATCCTTGCAAATAAATGCTGAATTTACATGTTTGAAAATCGCACAGTAATTATCTACGCTTAGCAGGTTTGGGGATCTGTAGCAACAAAAATGGAAATCATTAAAAATAAAGTCTTACAAATGATTTCCAATTACGCTCGTATCGTAGGTATGAAAATATTGAATATGTAATTGTGCTCCCTAGTTTGCGGATATCTTATTTTTAAAATTTGTACTAAATTTTACAGCTAAATCCCAGACAATGAAAATTTAATTTTGAATGTATTTTCAAATTATGACTTTTTATTTTTTTCAAAATAGCAAACATTGCAGATCTGTTCTTATAGTATTATAGTTATAAAAAATATTTTCATTGATAACATCATTTTGGCATTCTATTACTGATACTGATTCATTATTTTTTACTCCTCTGCAATAAATATTTTGTCTTTCGTCACATGTGAAATAAATTTTCACAAATTAAAAATAAATATTTAGAAATAAAGTAAATCAATTAAAATATAAATATAATTTATAAACCTATAGCTATACTAAATATAATATATAACATATAAATTTAATAAATAAAAATATAAATTATAAAAACGTTGATCCATTAGTATCTTATTTCGGCATGAAATATTTTCTTTTTTTTTCCCCCTTAATTAGTGACATAAATTTTATAAAATTAAAAAAATAATATGACAAATTGAATCAATAATAATATAATGCAAATATAATTAATTAAAAAAAATTATACGTTTTCCTAATTGTTTTTTAATTTACATAATACCTTAAATATTTAATTATCTTAATTTAAAATTATATAATACTCGGATTTCAAAATGTATTACATATCAAAAAGTTTAACTCTAACGTCTTTAATATTAAATGATTATTCTATTATTGTTATTATTGAGCTTCTTTGTTTTTTTCTACTTTTCTTAAAGACCGTCTAAAATGGTGGTCCGTGTAAAAAGATGTAGATGGGAAATGTTATTGTTTATTGAATTTTTATGTTGCTAATTATTTCTATAAACCCTTTTAGATTTTAAGTTCTTAAACGCTTTCGAAAAACTGTGTTTTTTATTAAAGTAGATGTATAATAAACTACAAATTTCCGGCGGTCAGATGGCTAGTTGGATACAGTCTATCCTTTCACAACCTTCATGTTCCAATCCTATCGGTGACGTGGATGTTTGTTAGTGGTTCGGAATCAATACAATACAAATCGTCGATCGTTCAACTACGTGACAGAAACTCTTTTATATTACCCAGAATACACTATAAAAGGCTGTCTAATCAATTGGAAAATCCTTAATATTTTTAATTAAATATATAATTTGATCATCTTGTTATAAATCAATATAAATATAATAAATCTTTTTTTTTTAAATTTCCATTTTTTTTAAAATTAAATGTATTCAGTGACTTAAACTTTTAATCATATTGATTTTATATCAACCTAAATTCTCTTTATACTAAATTTGGATTTCAGAATGTATTCCATATCACTTTAAAATATAATTGTTACGTTATAAAAATTAAATGATTTTTATATGTATCACTCTTGGCTCTTTGGTATAGTTTTTTTTTGTGAGGCCATAGAGATGAGTGGTCTGTGTGGTTATAATATAAACCTGTTAGTTATCTATGTCAACCAACGAGCTCCGTCAACCTACAAATCGTCGTCTTCACTATAAACCTTTAGTTACCCAGCAACCAAGGAGCTCCGTCAACCTACTCGTCGTCGTCACTGCATAAACCTATGGTTATCCAGCAAACAAGGAGTTCCGTCAACCTACAAATCGTCGTCGTCACTATAAACCTTTTTAGTTACCCAGCAACCAAAGAGCTCCGTCAACCTACAAATCATCGTCGTCGTCATTATAAACCTTTAGTTATCCAGCAACAAAGGAGCTCCGTCAACCTACAAATCATCGTCGTCGTCACTATAAACCTTTAGATACAGAGCAACCAAGGAGCTCCGTCAACCTACAAATCGTCGTCGTCACTATAAACCTTTAGTTATCCAGCAACCAAGGAGCTCCGTCAACCTACAAATCATCGTCGTCGTCACTATAAACCTTTAGTTTACAGAGCAACCAAGGAGCTCCGTCAACCTACAAATCATCGTCGTCGTCATTATAAACCTTTAGTTATCCAGCAACCAAGGGCTCCGTCAACCTACAAATCGTCGTCGTCACTATAAACCTTTGTTACCCAGCAACCAAGGAGCTCCGTCAACCTACAAATCGTCGTCGTCACTATAAACCTTTAGTTACCCAGCAACAAGGAGCTCCGTCAACCTACAAATCATCGTCGTCGTCAGTATAAACCTTTAGATCAGCAACCAAGGAGCTCCGTCAACCTACAAATCATCGTCGTCGTCACTATAAACCTTTAGTTATCCAGCAACCAAGGAGCTCCGTCAACCTACAAATCATCGTCGTCGTCACTATAAACCTTTAGTTACCAGCAACCAAGGAGCTCCGTCAACCTACAAATCGTCGTCGTCACTATAAACCTTTAGTTATCCAGCAACCAAGGAGCTCCGTCAACCTACAAATCGTCGTCGTCACTATAAACCTTTAGTTACCCAGCAACCAAGGAGCTCCGTCAACCTACAAATCATCGTCGTCGTCACTATAAACCTTTAGTTACCCAGCAACCAAGGAGCTCCGTCAACCTACAAATCATCGTCGTCGTCATTATAAACCTTTAGTTATCCAGCAACCAAGGAGCTCCGTCAACCTACAAATCGTCGTCGTCACTATAAACCTTTAGTTATCCAGCAACCAAGGAGCTCCGTCAACCTACAAATCGTCGTCGTCACTATAAACCTTTAGTTACCCAGCAACCAAGGAGCTCCGTCAACCTACAAATCATCGTCGTCGTCATTATAAACCTTTTAGTTATCCAGCAACCAAGGAGCTCCGTCAACCTACAAATCGTCGTCGTCACTATAAACCTTTAGTTACCCAGCAACCAAGGGCTCCGTCAACCTACAAATCATCGTCGTCTTCTATAAACCTTTAGTTACCCAGCAACCAAGGAGCTCCGTCAACCTACAAATCGTCGTCGTCACTATAAACCTTTAGTTACCCAGCAACCAAGGAGCTCCGTCAACCTACAAATCATCGTCGTCGTCACTATAAGCCTTTAGTTACCCAGCAACCAAGGAGCTCCGTCAACCTACAAATCATCGTCGTCGTCACTATAAACCTTTAGTTATCCAGCAACCAAGGAGCTCCGTCAACCTACAAATCGTCGTCGTCGTCACTATAAACCTTTAGTTATCCAGAAACCAAAAGGTTCTGTCAACCTACAAATCGTCGTCGTCACTATAAACCTTTAGTTACCCAGCAACCAAGGAGCTCCGTCAACCTGCAAATCATCGTCGTCGTCAATATAAACCTTTAGTTATCCAGCAACCAAGGAGGTCCGTCAACCTACAAATCGTCGTCGTCACTATAAACCTTTAGTTACCCAGCAACCAAGGAGCTCCGTCAACCTACAAATCATCGTCGTCGTCATTATAAACCTTTAGTTATCCAGCAACCAACGAGCTCCGTCAACCTACAAATCGTCGTCGTCACTATAAACCTTTAGTTACCCAGCAACCAAGGAGCTCCGTCAACCTACAAATCGTCGTCGTCACTATAAACCTATAGTTACCCTGCAAACAAGGAGTTCCGTCAACCTACAAATCGTCGTCGTCACTATAAACCTTTAGTTACCCAGCAACCAAAGAGCTCCGTCAACCTACAAATCATCGTCGTCGTCATTATAAACCTTTAGTTATCCAGCAACAAAGGAGCTCCGTCAACCTACAAATCATCGTCGTCGTCACTATAAACCTTTAGATACAGAGCAACCAAGGAGCTCCGTCAACCTACAAATCGTCGTCGTCACTATAAACCTAGTTAGTTATCCAGCAACCAAGGAGCTCCGTCAACCTACAAATCGTCGTCGTCATTATAAACCTTTAGTTACCCAGCAACCTAGGAGCTCCGTCAAACTACAAATCGTCGTCGTCACTATAAACCTTTAGTTACCCAGCAACAAGGAGCTCCGTCAACCTACAAATCATCGTCGTCGTCACTATAAACCTTTAGTTACAGAGCAAAAAAGGAGCTCCGTCAACCTACAAATCATCGTCGTCGTCATTATAAACCTTTAGTTATCCAGCAACCAAGGAGCTCCGTCAACCTACAAATCGTCGTCGTCACTATAAACCTTTAGTTACCCAGCAACCAAGGAGCTCCGTCAACCTACAAATCGTCGTCGTCACTATAAACCTTTAGTTACCCAGCAACCAAAAGGAGCTCCGTCAACCTACAAATCGTCGTCGTCACTATAAACCTTTAGTTATCCAGCAACCAAGGAGCTCCGTCAACCTACAAATCATCGTCGTCGTCACTATAAACCTTTAGTTATCCAGCAACCAAGGAGCTCCGTCAACCTACAAATCGCCGTCGTCACTATAAACCTTTAGTGCAGCAACCAAGGAGCTCCGTCAACCTACAAATCGTCGTCGTCACTATAAACCTTTAGTTACCCAGCAACCAAGGAGCTCCGTCAACCTACAAATCATCGTCGTCGTCATTATAAACCTTTAGTTATCCAGCAACCAAGGGAGCTCCGTCAACCTACAAATCGTCGTCGTCACTATAAACCTTTAGTTACCCAGCAACAAAGGCTCCGTCAACCTACAAATCATCGTCGTCGTCACTATAAACCTTTAGTTACAGAGCAACCAAGGAGCTCCGTCAACCTACAAATCATCGTCGTCGTCATTATAAACCTTTAGTTATCCAGCAACCAAGGAGCTCCGTCAAACTACAAATCGTCATCGTCACTATAAACCTTTAGTTATCCAGCAACCAAGGAGCTCCGTCAACCTACAAATCGTCGTCGTCACTATAAACCTTTAGTTACCCAGCAACCAAAAGGAGCTCCGTCAACCTACAAATCATCGTCGTCGTCATTATAAACCTTTAGTTATCCAGCAACCAAGGAGCTCCGTCAACCTACAAATCGTCGTCGTCACTATAAACCTTTAGTTATCCAAGAACCAAGGAGCTCCGTCAACCTACAAATCATCGTCGTCGTCACTATAAACCTTTAGTTATCCAGAAACCAAGGAGTTCCGTCAACCTACAAATCGTCGTCGTCACTATAAACCTTTAGTTATCCAGCAACCAAGGAGCTCCGTCAACCTACAAATCGTCGTCGTCACTATAAACCTTTAGTTACCCAGCAACCAAGGAGCTCCGTCAACCTACAAATCATCGTCGTCGTCACTATAAAACCTTTAGTTATCCAGCAACCAGGAGGTCCGTCAACCTACAAATCGTCGTCGTCACTATAAACCTTTAGTTACCCAGCAACCAAGGAGCTCCGTCAACCTACAAATCATCGTCGTCGTCATTATAAACCTTTAGTTATCCAGCAACCAACGAGCTCCGTCAACCTACAAATCGTCGTCTTCACTATAAACCTTTAGTTAACCAGCAACCAAGGAGCTCCGTCAACCTACAAATCGTCGTCGTCACTATAAACCTATAGTTACCCAGCAAACAAGGAGCTCCGTCAACCTACAAATCGTCGTCGTCACTATAAACCTTTAGTTACCCAGCAACCAAAGAGCTCCGTCAACCTACAAATCATCGTCGTCGTCATTATAAACCTTTAGTTATCCAGCAACCAAAGGGCTCCTCCGTCAACCTACAAATCGTCGTCGTCACTATAAACCTTTAGTTACCCACAACCAAGGAGCTCCGTCAACCTACAAATTACCGTCGCCGTCACTATAAACCTTTAGTTATTCAGCAACCAAGGAGCTCCGTCAACCTACAAATCATCGTCGTCGTCATTATAAACCTTTAGTTATCCCAGCAACCAAGGAGCTCCGTCAACCAACAAATCGTCGTCGTCACTATAAACCTTTAGTTACCCAGCAACCAAGGAGCTCCGTCAACCTACAAATCATCGTCGTCGTCATTATAAACCTTTAGTTATCCAGCAACCAAGGAGCTCCGTCAACCTACAAATCGTCATCGTCACTATAAACCTTTAGTTACCCATCAACCAAGGAGCTCCGTCAACCTACAAATCGTCGTCGTCACTATAAACCTTTAGTTACCAGCAACCAAGGAGCTCCGTCAACCTACAAATCATCGTCGTCGTCATTATAAACCTTTAGTTATCCAGCAACCAAGGAGCTCCGTCAACCTACAAATCGTCGTCGTCACTATAAACCTTTAGTTATCCAAAGAACCAAGGAGCTCCGTCAACCTACAAATCGTCGTCGTCACTATAAACCTTTGCCAAGGAGTTCGTCAACCTACAAATCGTCGTCACTATAAACCTTTGGTTATCCAGCAACCAAGGGCTCCGTCAACCTACAAATCGTCGTCTTCACTATAAACCTTTAGTTATCCAGCAACCAAGGAGCTCCGTCAACCTGAAAATCGTCCGTCGTCACTATAAACCTTTGTTATCCAGCAACCAAGGAGCTCCGTCAACCTACAAATCGTCGTCGTCACTATAAACCTTTAGTTATTCAGGAACAAAGGAAGGAGCTCTGTCAACTACAAATCATCGTCGTCGTCATTATAAACCTTTAGTTATCCAGCAACCAACGAGCTCCGTCAACCTACAAATCGTCGTCTTCACTATAAACCTTTAGTTACCAGCAACCAAGGAGCTCCGTCAACCTACAACTCGTCGTCGTCACTATAAACCTATAGTTACCCAGCAAACAAGGAGCTCCGTCAACCTACAAATCGTCGTCGTCACTATAAACCTTTAGTTAACAATTTCCGTCAACCTACAAATCGTCGTCGTCATTATAAACCTTTAGTTATCCAGCAACCAAGGAGCTCCGTCAACCTACAAATCGTCGTCGTCACTATAAACCTTTAGTTACCCAGCAACAAGGAGCTCCGTCATTTACAAATTCGCCGTCACTATAAACCTTTAGTTATCCAGCAACAAGGAGCTCCGTCAACCTACAAATTCGTCGTCGTCACTTTAAAAAACTAGTTATTAATAAAAGCAAAAGGGCTCGTCAACCTTCAAATCGTCGTCGTCGACATTATAAATATGTTACAAATAATAAATTCCATGAAACTCAGCTCGTCTTCTATTCCGTCATTCACTGACTCACTGTAAAGTCGTCGTCTCTTGCAAATAAATGTTAAAATTTACATGTTTGAAAATCCTCAGTAATTATCTACGCTTAGCAGGTTTGGGGATCTGTAGCACTCACAAAAATGGAAATCATTAAAAATAAAGTCTTACAAATGATTTTCTAAATTACGCTACAATATCGTAGGTATGAAAATATTGAATATGTAATTGTGCTCCCTAGTTTGCGGATATCTTATTTTAAAATTTGTACTAAATTTTACAGCTAAATTCAGACAATGAAAATTTAATTTTGAATGTATTTTCAAATTATGACTTTTCTTTGTTTCAAAATAGCAAACATTGCAGATCTGTTCTTATAGTATTATAGTTATAAAAATATTGTTATTGATGACATCTTTTTGGCATTCTATTACTGATACTGATTCATCTCTCTCTTAATTCTACTCCTCTGCAATAAATATTTTGTCTTTCTTTCCCCCAAACATGTGAAATGAATTTTCAGAAATTAAAAATAAATATTTTGAAATAATGTAAATCAATTAAAATATAAATATAATTGATGGCATATAGCTATAATATATATAATATATAACATATAAATGTATTAAATAAAAATATAAATTATAAAAACGTTGATCCATTAGTATCTTATTTCGGCATGAAATATTTTTCTTTTTTCCCCCTTAATTAGTGACATAAATTTTATAAAATTATAAAAAATAATATTATAAATTGAATCAATAATAATATAATACAAATATAATTAATTAAAAAAAATTATACTTTTTTTCATTTTCTTAATTGTTTTTTAATTTACATATATACAAAGGGACTTAAATATTTAATTATCTTAATTTAAAAATTATATAATACTCGGATTTGAGAATGTATTACATATCACTTTAAAGTTTAACTCTAACGTCTTTAATATTAAATGATTATTCGTATTATTGTTATTATTGAGCTTCTTTGTTTTTTTTTCTACTTTTCTTAAAGACCGTCTAAAATGGTGGTCCGTGTAAAAAAAGATGTAGATGGGAAATGTTATTGTTTATTGGAATTTTTTTTTTTGTTGCTAATTATATCGTCAATTATGTTAACCCTTTAGATTTCAAATTCTTTAACCCTTTTCGAAAAACTGTGTGTTTTTATTAAAGTAGATGTATAATAAACTACAAATTTCCGCCGGTCAGATGGCCAGTTCAATACAGCTCGTAGGTACCGTCCTAGGTACGTAGGCGTACCGTAGGTATGAAGGTGTCGGGTATGTAATTGTCCTCCCTAGTTTGCGAAACTTTATTTTTTTTAAAATCTGTACTAAATTTTACAACTCCATCCCAGACAATAAAAATTGAATTTTAAATGTACTTTTCAAATTATGACTTTTCATTGTTTCAAAATCAAACATTTCAGATCTGTTCTTAATATAAGAATAAATATATTTCCATTGATGACTTCCTCTTTGACGTTCCGTTACTGACTGGGATTCAGCTGTTTATTATTTCTACTATAATAAATATTTTTGCCTTTTTTTTTCTCCTTTAATTTTGAAATAAATTTTCCCAACTTAAAAAAATAAATAATTTGTAAAAAATGAAATCAGTAGAAAAAAATATAAACATTGAATTAACAAAAATAACTCATTTTTAATTTTTTAATTATTTTTAAATTAAATATGTGACGTGATCTTCTTGATTTAAAATTAAATTTAACTTCGAGTTTCAGAATACATTTCATATCACTTTTAAAATTTAATTCTTACGGTTTAAATATTAAATGATTTTTAAACGCATTGTTTTCAAACACTTCAAATACATACCTTTTTTTAAAGACCATCTGCAACGGTGGTCTGCGTGAGAAAAGAGATTATTGATGGTTGCTGGAATTCTTATTTTGCTTTTAATTTCATTGCTAAACTTCGTTAACCGTTTGATTCTATCGTTAGTTCTGAAACCCCTTCAAAAAAATTATTAAAAGTGCTTTTTTTCTTGTATTTGTATTGAAATATTATTATATCTTGTATTGAAACACAAATTCCTGAAGAAACCCAGCACTATTTTGAAGATAAGGGATCAGTTGGAGTATGCATTTCATGATTTGGGGATCTGTTTTTGGCAATATGTTTTTAAGTTGCTGTATTTCCTAGTATTAACTCTCGAATACCTCTTTGAGAAAATAATGAACATTTTCCCTCATATCTTCCACATTCGAAAGAACTGAGGAGATGATTTCATTTTTCAAAGCCAGGTGTTTCTCTATGCCACATTTGGAAACAGCAGTAAGTTTATCTAACAATGAAGTAACTGCATGGTTTATTGCGTGATACATGCACTAGCGGAAAAGCGCACGGCTATTGTGCATGAGGAGTGAAGTTCGAATCCTCTTTCGGCATTCTTGCCATTTCCCATTCAGAAACAAGGAGATTGAGATGATAACAATGCGTGTAAAAGCAACATCGCATCTGTAGTCGGGTTACCAGGTGTGAGTTGTTCAGGTTTTTCTGAATTACCTTTTATCGTGAAGTACAGCACACAAATAAAAGATTCGAGTAATATCAGTTACGATAGATAAAAATACTTTAATTTTATATTTAATTTACCTGAAAAATCATTAATAAAAATCCAATCTTTAATATAACTCAACATTCAATAATTACGGTTTGACTTTATTTTATAACGAAAAAACTACAACAAGAGGGGGTTTTTTGTTTTTAGAAAAGTACATATTTTGATAACTAGAAGGATTTAAATAATGATTCGCTTTTTGAATCGCCACAGTCGTGGGTGAATTTTCCTAATTTTATACCTCATCTCTTTTCCAATTCAAGGCACTCCATCTAACATACTAAGAAGAAATTTAAAGGGATAAGAACCAGGGATTGATGGTCTTGTTCAACATTCTTTTTACTTACAATACAGATGAGCAGAAAGCAGAACTTACTAGTATAAGCTATAACTTTCAGAAACAGGTTTTTGAAAATCTTATACGTAACTCTAAAAGCCTGCAAAAGTTGAATAATCCTGCCTAAATTTTTCCTAATTCTATCTTCCCTAATAAAAGTGCTCATACTAAAGCCTCATTCGCTATAAAGAGTATTTACTCCATTAAAATTCCATCTGTTGAAGAAGTTACTGTAATAAAATTATGAATAACTTTCCTTAATGTAATATGGAAAATTGCAGCACTTTTGATTATATTTTTAAATTTGCCTACTTTCTCTCTTCATGGAAAATGATGGCATTCCCCTCAATATTAAAACTAGAAATAATCATCTTTTCCATCAAAGTATGGTATGGTTAAATTACTAAAAATAATTCACTGGGGCTGTTTACGTGGGTTCATCAAAATCAAGCTACCCTGTTATTCTCCAAAATGTTGTCAAAAGAATTCAGTAGAGTGGTTAATCAACACATACACCAGCTAATTGCATATGTTGTCCTAATATATTGTCTAATTTATAAAATATTTTTAACTCAGAGGAAAACGGTTAATCGTTAATAAATATTAATTCATACATTGAAAAACGATGCGTTCTCTTTAGATTTTAATAATACAGTTTTTAAATAATTTAACTCAATCCAAATATTACTTAAAGGTAGATAGTTTTCACGGGTAAATTGAATTTCCAGTTTCTCCTTAAAAAAATGACAGAACTAACCTGTTTATAAATTATTTTCAGTAAAAAATAAAAATGTATATTTTTCAGTTTATTTATTTAATTGGTCGGCAAAACACAATAATCTGAGAGGAAAACTCTGCAGCATAATTCAACATTGAGTAATTATGATTTGGCACAATTGTCTAATGAAAGCCGTTTGTCACAAAAAAATGTTTTTTTTTCAGTAAAGTAAATTTTTTGATAATAAAATATTATAAAACGATGTTTCACGAAGTCGCCAGTCGTTTTGCGCGACGTAATATTTATCTTATTTGTTCATTCACTTCCTGGCACACCCTCTGACTGATGGGAAGAAAATTAAAACAAAAGATCCAGGAGTAGTAATAATGTCAATGAACATCTTTACACTGCATCATATCATGAACAAAGAAATGAACATTCGCCTGATAGCTAAAAATCGTAACATCAGTCGCAAAAATCGTGTACGTAACTCTGAAATTCTATAAAAAGTAAAAGAATACATTCTAAATTTTTGTGATGACCATCCCTTTCCATCTCTCCCATAGGCCCTGACCTTGACCTTCAGCATCCCGCCTTATTTTAACCAATGCGTTTTCGCAATCATTTCTATGTTCTACTTCTATTTTATTTTTTAAAATTAATTCTTTCTGTTTACCTATATTTATCTCGAACATTTTTCTTCAACTATGCTTCTGAATTGTTTTTATTTGTTTTTATATGCTTATAAATTAAATATAAATAAAAGAATAATAAATAAAAAAATAGATAAACAAAAAACCTTCCTCATTTTGTTTAGAATACTTCAATATTTTATATGCCTCTTTCTTTTTAATTCCTTTAATAAAGTTTTGAAGTCACTTATTAGTCTTTATCTGCTTTCTTTTCAATGTATTATCTCATAACTTCAAAAGGACTCCAACTCAAGATAGAAGTGCTGCTGTTTTTTGGATGCTTCTTTTTTGAAGGCAAGGTGCTTTTTATCACCGACACAAATCGTCTAAACTTTTGTAATTTAACATCCCTAATAAAAATGCCCATGCCAACTGTCCATAAAAATCGCCTTAGTATTAATTGAGTATATTCACTGTTTAAGATTAATACAAATCCAGGCATTGATAATGTTACTAATAAAATTTTGAAAAATCGCCCCCTAAAAGAAATATATAATCTTTGTAATAGTACTGACTCCATCATAAAACTTTGGTATTTTTCAACTCCCGGAAAAATTGCTAAATTTTTCCCAATATTAAAATCTGGAAAGGATGCATCTATTCCATCAAAAAAAATAATTAATATAATTAATTTTCATTTTTTTTTAAATAATGAAAACCGAAAAATTTCTTACATTCTTCAAAGATTTTTTTCAAAGGTATAAAATTCCCATACCTAGGCAATTTGGTTATACAGAAAAATTATATACAATCCATAAAACGTAAACATCTCTCCAACTGTTTATAGTGGTATTATAAAAAATTAAGACAACAATGTATTTTTCTTTTTATGCCGCCAATGAATTCAATAGAGTCCTTAAAAAATTCAATTGTCCTCAATGTAAATTAAGAAAATTATTAATTATTATTTAACTGTTAGGAAACGTGTAGTTAGTGTCAATAATATTGATTCATAGATGCGAACTGTAAAAATTGGTGAATCTGAGGGTTCCCTTTATATACTTTAACCTAAATTATTAATATACCCTAACCGTAATTAAACTTCGTTATTAAACATTTATCTCACTCCAGATCTTAAGATTAATTACAATTCCGACGATATAGCTCAACTTTGCAATGACAAAAACTCATATTATATTGCAAACATAATACAAACTGATTAACACTACCATAAGGACTAGCTTAATGGTTTTTTAAATTTAATATATAAAGTGATCAACTTGATTTATAGTCATAATTAACTTGGATTTCAGAATGTATTTCATATCACTTTAAAATATAATTTTAACATTTTAAATATTAAATGATTTGAAGATGAATGATAAATTGGTTTCTTTTGTCGTTTACTCTTTTTAAGACCCATTACTGTGTTGGTCAGTTTGAAAAATATTTTTTTGGAATTTTTCGTTTTGAGATTTTTTTAGAATTTTATTAACGCGATAGTACTTATTAGTCGATTTATAGATAGAGATTTATTCTTTCGTTATTTGTGAAAATTTTTCAAAAGTATTTATGGTATTTTTTTATTAAAGTAATCGTATAAAACTATTCCTCAAGAAGTCCGCCCCAGTTTTAAAGAGAAAAATATCATTTGGAGTATGCATTTAATGACCTTAGGGATCTGTTTTTGGCAATATGTTTTTAAGTTACTATATTTCCTACTATGAACACTCGAATTATAAACATTATCATGAACATTTTTCAGCATATTTTTCACTTTCTGAAGGGACTGAAGAGATGATTTTCTTTTTCAGAACAAAATGTTGCTCCATGGCCCATTTTGAAAACAGCAGTATGCCAATCTAGCAGCAGTTGCATCCTTTATTGCGTGCCACGTACACTACTAAAACGTGTGCATTGCTACCTTGTAGGAGGGTAGAAGTTTGAATCCACAAGCGATATTTTGGAAATCTCACTTTTCAGTAACCAGGTGATTGGGAAGAAACAATAACAATCTAAATAAAGCAACACCTCATCAGTAGTCGTTTTGTCTTTTGTAAATCGTTCGAATTTTCTGCCATACAACACACAAATTCGGAAATAGTACCCTTTAAATTTACCAGAAGGCCCTGTTCTACCCTTAGAAACTGTCATTGGCAGTTAATGGCATGTGAGAGGCCCAATTGTTGTTCAATAGCTTCTATCTAATTCGTAGGCGGCTATATAGGTTTAGTTAAAGGGTTAAAGTGTGAAGAAAATACAATATCATTTATAAATATTTTATTTTTAAAATCGTATTGTAAACACATTTTGATGATTTTTGATAAATTTAAAAATGATACTGCTTCATCTTCATTGATTATGCTGATTTTTAAATCTACTGTCTTTCTCCCGAAACTCATGAATTCGTATTCCCAAAAAAGTACAGCGTGCTTTAATCGATTATACTTTTATACAAAAAAAGTATGTTTAAAATTTATGCCGTTTCTAGATTTAGCGGATTTGGCGTAAGAATTTAGTATGTTTAAAATAAAACTAGTCAAAAACGAAAAAAAATTTCACAATTTAAACATAAAGAAAAACAGAAGTTATACGAATTTTTCGGATTATTTTCTTATAGCAAAAACTATTTTAACGCACCAGTTACATAATAAATGCATTTCAATATATTATCATTTACTTAAGTTTATAAATTATAGAGTTTTATTCATATATTCCAATCATACAAGCGGCTAAATAAAATTTTCTTTCTCTGTCATTCTATGACCCTTAATTAGCCTTTAAATTACTAATGGAATTTTGAGCCACATTCTCCTTAATGTAATATTTCAATTTGCAACGTTATTGATTCCATTATTAAAACGTTTATTTTATTCTTTCCTGTAAATGCTTCGCAGCCAAGGTTGTCGCACCAACACAAATCATTTCCTGTAAAATATTAAAAATTCTCTGAATAGTAAAAATTAGGAAATAATACATCTCTTATTTCACGTTATGGACCGATTTCTTTAAGTTAAGTTGCTGAAAAATAACTCTTAGATGCTTTAAAAGAAATCTCTAGAGAACCTAAATCCTTATCCCTCAGCAAATCAGATGAACTTAAATTGTTTCTGAGGGTTTCATAAAAAATCAAGGCGCATCTGTTGTTTTCCTAAATGTTGCCGAAGAATTCTTAAAGAAGATAACTGCCTCATCGTTCAGCTTATTGCATATATTTTTCCTTTCATGTATTATAACAATTATTAAATGTTTTTTTAACTGAGAATAATTCTATAGTTACTGTCAATAATATTAATTCATGTATTCAAACTGTTAAAAGCAGCTGTAACTCAAGTTTCTCTTTGAGATTTTTATATTGTTTTTCATAAATAATTTACCTCAATCCAGATCGTAAATTTAGGTACCGTTCCCCCAATACAATTCAGTTTTGCGAAGACGAAAGCTCATACGATATTTTACTCATCCGTCAAATTTATTTACTTTAATATAATGACAGGATAATCAAAACGAAAATAATCTTTAATTTTCACAAAAGTGAATCACTACTTTACATTAAAAATAAACGATTTTCTTTACCAAATATGACCATTTTATAAAAAACCTTTTAATTTGTCTAATGAAACTAAATAATCAATATATAATAAGCCTTCGTATTCAATAAGTAATATAAAAAACAAAATTTTTAAAGTCAATTTCTACTTTTTTTCACTATATTTTCCTGTATAAATTCAATTTTCATTCATTCTTTAAGTTTATCTGGCGCCATCTATTGGTAGATATATGCAACTTAAATCTAAAAAAACTAAAATTAATTAATTAAATTTAATTACTGAATTAGTATTTGAAAAAACTGTATTAACATCAAGTGTCATCCACTACAAGTTCAAAAAATGAATTCGAACTCGAGTGGATGAATAAAAGTATTTTAATAACGATTGAAAATTTGAACAAGATATATATAGGAGAGTGTGAGCTAATAGAAGGAATTGAAATTAAACATAGCTCGTCTTCTATTACCTCATTCATCAAATATATAAAAATCGTCTCTTTCAAAAAAATTTAATTTACATATATGAAATTCATCCAATAATTTGATATGCTAAACCGATTTGGGGCACTTCAAGACCCATAAAATAATAAGGAAATCAATCAAAATATTGAAAATAAAATAATAATTAATTAATACAAATTGCTCTATAATACCTTACGTAAGAAGACGTAAGACCTGCAATTGATCTCACTGGTCTGAGGAAAATTATTTTTCAAATTTGTACTAAATTTTACAACTCCATTCCAAATACTGGAAATCGAACTTTAAATGAATTCCCAAATTATTACTTTTCATTGTTTGAAAGTAGCAAACAGTGCAGAGCTGTTGTTGTTGTTATTATCGTCTCCATGAATTTAAAATATAAATATCAAAGTTAGATCAAGTCAAAAGTCTTCACGATAGCGGCCGCTAGCAATGGCGCCGCTTCACTATACAGGACTTCTCTCAAGTTGTTCTCGATTGGCACCATACCCAATAGCAAAACATGGGGAGTGACTACTGGGCACTCTAGAATGTGCTTAGGTGTTAGGAAAGCGTTGGGGCAATTTCTGCAGTGGATGCATTCCCTGTTCTTGTCTGAGAGAATCTTCATCCCTCTGTAATGATTAGTTCTGAGTCTGCTAATAGCTGATGTCAACTTCCTAGGGCAGCTGAAGTCCGTGATTAGTGGTTTCTTAATGTTATGAGGAATGAGTCGCCTTTTGCAACTGCGTTAGCATGTGCATGGATGGTAGTCTTAATATAATAAGCAAATTCATAACGAATACCTTTTGATGTTGCAATCCTGCAACCTTATCTCACGATGATTCATCAGTTTCTTATTTCTGCATTTTCTTTTTTTTTCCTCTTAATTTTTGAAATAAATTCCCTAAAATAAAATAAAATCATATGAAATAAAATAAATGAATAATAATAAATATAAATATAATTAATAATTTTTTTTTTTTTCTTAATTTTTTTAATAATTTCTTAATTTTTTATATTAAATATATAAGGGACTAGTAAATTTTTAATCGTCTTGATTTAAAATCATATTAAACTCTGTTTTCAGAATGTATTTCATATCACTGTAAAGTTTAATTATTACGTTTTAAATATTAAAAGATTTTTGAATTACTCATCATCCCATCGTTGACTTTTTTTCGTTCCTTAAAGACCGTCTGTAATGGATGGTCTGTGTGTTAAATAAAAGCATGTTGCAGGTTATAATTTTTTTCTTAATTTTTAATGTTTAACCGATCGTAAATTGTGTTAATCACATTATTATTACGTTTGTTCTGAAACCCATTCAAATAGATATTAGCCTTTTTTTTTTATTAAAATAAATGTATTACGGTACAATTTTATGGAGGTAAAACTTCAGTTGGAGTATGCATTTTGATGATCTGGGGATCTCCTTTTGACAATGTATTTAAATCCAATGAATTTCCTATTCTGTATTGTGTTCATTTAATTAAATATACAATCTGATTTATATCTTTAATAGAGTTGATTGAAAATCATTAGATTAAACTTGAATTCTAGAACGTAGTTCATATCACTTTAAAATTTAATAAGTTTAATTCTTCCGTTTCAAATATTAAATGATTTTTAAAAGCTGCATTGCATTTCTGTTTCATCCAAAGTAGTTTTCTTGAAGACCGTTTGAAGTGGTGGTCTGCGTCAAAAGAGAGACTGTTGCTGTTTATCAGAAGATTTTTTTTTATGTTAGACAGATCGTAAATTATAGTAATTATTTTATTTATTTTTAGTTTTGAAAACATGGCGACAAATTATGAATAGTGTTCTTTTTATTAGAGTAGACATATAATAAACTATTCCGCAAAAAAAAAAAAAAAAAAAATCGCAGAATTTTAAAGAGATATAGAATCAGTTGGAATATGCATCTAATAATCTGAGGAACAGTTTTCGGCGTTTTTAAAATTGCTGTATTTCCTACCAGACTCACTCGAATACTTCTTTGAGGATGGACACTTCCCAGCATATTCTTCAAATTCGGAAGGAACTGGTGTGATGATTTCCTTTTCAAAGAGACCATTAGAGTCATTAAAGTCTCATTGCACATATTTCCTCCCAGTATAATATATTAAGTTATAATGAATAATTCCCTTCCTTGAAAATTATTAATTATAGCTTAATTGAATTGAAAGTTTTAGTTCGTGTCAATAATATCGATTCATTTATTCGATCTTTTATAGCGGGTGATTTTGAGGCTTCTCCTTTATTTTTTTAAACCTGTTTATTAATAATTTACGTCGCTCAAGATTAATTACAGTTCCGACAACACAGCTCTATTTCTTCAAAAAAAAAAAAAACCTCATATTATATTACAGACATAATATAAACTCATTTACACTACTGTAACGATTGGTTAATCAAATCACAAAAAAAAAAAAACTTAAATTTTCTCAAAACTTAACTAGTATTTTACAAACCAGAAGCAGTAATTTTAAAACTAAAACTTATTTTTCACCTTCAAATATTGGCGTCTACATGGCCTGAATGGCCGAGTGGCTAGCGCTTTGGCGATCGGTACCACAGGTTTCGGGTTCGAGTCCCGGCGGTGCCATGGATGTGTGTCTCCACTTCGGAATCCACTTTAAGCCGTAGGTTCCGGTCCTAATAGGATCGTAGAGTGTTGCGGGGAGTATTGTTACTTCGCGTCCGTGGCTTATCTTCAAGTTACACGCGCCCCATGGGTAATGCAAAGTGAGTAACGTCTGTGCAGCGTTTGCCTTAAGGCATCGAAGACCAAGCTGTGTAAGTGTTTTCCAGCTGCATTAGAACAACAACACATTGGCATCTGTAATAAAACTTTTATTTGGTCAAACAAAATACATCATAAGAATTCGAAATAAATTCAATAAAAAGCAGATTGTCTTCTATCTTCTATGTCTTCTATTGTTCTGTAAAAGCAGGTTATATTCTATTCGTCCAGTAATTTCCTGTGCTAAACCGATTTGGGGGTTTTCAGCAACAAAAATATGGAAATACTGGAAATGATGGAAATTAAATCCTTATAGATTAGTAAGCTATAACACCTTAGGTAAAAAGACATTGTACATGCAATTGTTGTCGTATCCCTCATAGAAGGAGGGACGAGGTGTGCAGCTTCTGTAGGTAGAAGTCAGACTTGGCTCCGTCTTTACAGTCATAGGAGACCGTGACCTACGGCTTTAAGAGGGTTCCGAACCACTACAAACATCCATGGCACCGCCGGGACTCGAACCCGAAACCTATGGCAACAAGCGCCAGAGTGCTAAACACTCGGCCATTCAGGCCCTTGTACATGCAATTAACTCCCTGATATGTGGAAATTTATTTTTAAAATCTGTACTAAATTTTACAATTCCATTTCAAACACTTAAAATCGAACGTTAAATGATCTTCCGAATTAGGAATTGTTATTGTTCGAAAGTGGTAGACGGTGCAAAGCTTAATCTTAATTTAATAAAAAGAAAAGTTTTTACTGATGACTTCTTCTGGATGTTTCAACTCTACAAACCTTATGTCACGGTTATCCATTAGTTTCTTATTTCGGCATGAAATATTTTTCATTTTCCCTAATTTTTGACATATTCCTAAAACTAAAAAAAAAAAAAATCACCTGACATAAAATAAATCAATAATTAAAAAATACAAATATAATTAATTATAAAAAATGATCCTTTATTTCAATTTCTTAAAAGTGTTTTAATTTAAACATATATAAGGAACTTAAACCTTTACGCATCTTGATTTAAAACTATACTAAACTCGGATTTCAGAATGTATTTCATATCATTCTAAAGTTTAATTCTAACGTTTTTAATATTAGATGAACGTTAAAATGCACGTGATATCTTTGTTGATACTTCTCTACTTTTTAAAGGCCGTCTAAAATGGTCGTCTGTGTAAAAAAATATGTTTTTATGTTGCTAATTATATCCTCAATTATGTTAATCCTTTTACATTTGTAGTTCTTAAACTCTTTCGAAAAACTGTATTTTTTTATTGAAGTATGTGTATAATAAACTATTCCTCAATATTTCGGGCGGCCTGATGGCCAGTTGGCTAGAGCTCTATATTTTTAAAATGGTCGTCTAAAATGGTCGTCTGAAAAAAACGAAAATGTTTTAGTTTATTTGAATTTTATATGTGTCTAATTATATCCTCAATTATGTTAATCCTTTTAGAATTTTAGTTATTAAACCATTTCGAAAAACCGTATTTTCTTTTTAAAGTATATAATAAACTATTCCTCAAAATTTCGGTTGGCCAGTTGGCTAGAGCTCTATCCTTTAGTACCACAAACTCCAGGTTCCAATCCTCTGAGTGGCGTGGATGTTTGTGGGTGGTGCGAATCCAACCTTAAACTGAAGACCCCGGCATAATTAGACTAAAGTGTGCGCGAAATGAAAGAAGAGCGACAAAACCAAAAATCCGGTAAAATTTTAAAGACATAAAGAATTAGTTAAAGACATTATTTTAATAACATAAAGAACATAAAGAAGTAGGATTTGGTGATTTGCTTTCGGCAATAGATTTTTAACTTGCTGTGTTTTCTATTATAATCATTCGAATACATCTTTGATACATGAATGAACATTCTTCAGCATAGCTTTCACATTCGAAAGGAGATGGGATTTCATTTTTCAAAACAATATGATGTTCCATGTCCCATATTAAAAACAGCGCTAAGTAAGTCTAGCCGTTAAATAGCCGCACCCTTTATTGCGTGACACATATACTACCATAAACGTTCATTGCTACTTCGAATGATGGCAGAGGTTCCAATCCGTTGGCAGCATTTCGGCAATCTCTCCTCTCAGAAATAAGGAAATTGGTAAGAAACAAGAACAATGCAAATAAACAACATCTCATCAGTAGTCGGGTTGCCTGGTGAATTGTTCTGATTTTCCCCATACAACACACAAATTCAGAAGCGTTACCCTTAGAATTCAAAATAAGTCCTACCTCAAAAACAGGGCACTTAATGGCATATATGACGTCCAACTGTAGTCCATTAGCTTCTATCTAAATGGTAGCCAACTATAAAAGCCTGGTTGAGGGATTAAAGTGTGAAGAACATATATTACCGTTTATAAATATTTTATTTTTAAAAATCGTATTTTAAAAGAAATTTTAAAACTTTTACAGATTGCAAAATGGAAATTGCTTCATCTTCTTTAGTTACGCTGATATTTAAATCTTCTAGCCCTCTCCAGAGATGCATGAATTCATTTTGCCGAAAAAGAATAGCATTTTCTTAATAAATAATTTTTTGTACAAAATTATATTTTTTCAGTATATACATTTCCTAATGTCACAGGGTTTTTCCGTAAGTATCAATATATTTTTTGAATTAAATTGGTTTCGAATAAAAAAATTTCCCAATTTAAGCGTCAAAGAAAAACTCAAATTATAAGAATTTTCGGATTATTTTCTTATAGCAAAAATTATTTTATATTTAGCATTCAATTAACAAAATAATTGTTTTTCAATATACTTATCAGTTTATTTATAAATTATACAATCTTATTCATCTATCCCAATCCAACATTTGACTAAATCAAATTTTCTTTTTCTCTTCTAAATATCTCTGAATTAGCCTTTAAATTATTAATAAAATTTTTGAACAATCTTCTTCTTAAAAGTTTCCAAATTTGCAACGTTATGGATTCCATTATTAAATATGTTAACTTTACTACTGCCTGTAATTGCCCAGAATTTCTGAATGGAAGCAATCCAACCAATCAAATCATAGACCAATTTTTTTCATTTAAATTGCAAAAATAATTCATAGATACTTAAAAAGAAACCTTCAAAACCTTAATGCCTATCCCTTTATAAATGGGCTTAACCTAAAAATTTTGCACAAACCATTATTTAAACTTTACTAAAACTGTTTATGGAGTTTTATAAAAAATCAAGAGACATCTGTTGTTCTCGTAAATGTTGCCGAAAAATTCACTATGAACTTTAACTGACTCATCATTCAGCTTATTACATAGAAATTCAGTAATTTATTATCAAAATTAATAAATCTTTCTTAACTGATATTATCTCAGTAGTTAGGATTAATAATAGTTCATACATTCAAACTTTTGAAGCAGATGTACCTCAGGGGTTCTCTTTTATATTTTTATAGCCTTTTCATAAATAATTTACCTCAATCAGATCTTAAAGTTAGCTACCGTTTCCACAATACAGCTCAACTTCGCAAAACAAAAACTCATTCCCTATTTGACACATCCATCAAACTTAAATAAGTTACCATAAAGACTGGTTAATCAAAACAAAATAAGCTGAATGCCCACAAAACAAAATCAGTTCTTTACATTAATAATAAGCGATTTTCTCTTCCAAATATCACCATCTATAATAACCCTTTTAATTGATCTAATGAAACTAAATTTATCATAAGCTTTTGTAAACTCAATTAAAAGTAGCTCGTCTTCTATTCTCATATTTTTGAATCTTTGTAATATCGTCTGTCGCAAATAAACTTTTAATTTACATACAAGAAATTAGTCGAGGAATTTCTATATGCTAAAGTCGATTTTGGGCTCTTCAAATCATAAATATGGAACTCAATCAATTTGTGAAAATAAAGTATTAACGAATGATTAAAATGATGCTGCAATGCCTAAATCATGAAGTCATCGGACATGCAATTGACCTCCCTAGCATGCGATAATTTCAAAATAAATTTTACACTTGTATTCCTAAAACTAAAATTCAAAGCTTTAATGCTCTACCAGAATATGATATCTTATTCTTGTAAAAACGAAAATAGTCCTAAGCTGTTCTTAATAGGATCAACAAATTCTCTTCACATATGACTTCCTTTTGATGTTTCAATTCTGCAAACATTATCTCAGATTCAATTTCGTATTTCTGCAATAAATATATTTTCCCAATTTTAGAATAATATTTCTAAATTAGAAAATGCATATGGATTAATATGATAATATTTTTAAATTAAACTATATAAAATTGGCGACTTACCGGTAAAAAAGTATAGAATCATAAACCTTTCTAAAGGTATTAAAGATGAATTGTCTAATATTGAACGGTCAAAAGAATTTTCTAAAATCTCATTTCTGAAGGACCAAGCAAATTTGTAATCATAATAATTTATTTTACAATTCCTTTATTGAACAATTTTAAACACTTTCTAAATTTGAACAATTTTGGGGAATTTTTTGACTTGGCTACTCCCCAAACCGGACGTATGTGATGTGATCTTTTTATAAATGTAATAAATGTAGATGATTATTTTATTCGTTTGCAGAGGGTTTTTTTTTTTGACAAATGAGCGGGTAAAAATACGAGCAGAAAACTTAAAACTTTTTTCTTGGGTTATTAATATGCATACAATAAGTGAGGGATTTGTTAAGGGTAACACAAAGTATTTAATTTGTGAAAAACCGTTGACATTATTATTGAAAATGAAGATGTTACGTTAAGTAATAAGCTTAATTGGAAGAATAGCTTTAGTTTTATTAGTATTAAAACATCTTTTTTGCAAAACATATTTTCTAAGAAGGGAGAAAAAATGATTTTGCATTAAATGATTTATATAATGGGAATTTTTATTTTAAAAGTTTCTCCAAACGTTGGTAAATGTTTAGAAAATTAGACTCTCAAATAAGCTGTGGAGGGAATTTAGAAATTTCTAACAGACCTTCAGTTGCCCACTCGAAACAACACCTGTGGTTGGAAAAAGATTGAAGATATAATTCATCTAACCATACATCTCTCAGAAAATTGGTCAAAAGTAAAACATGTAAGTACAGCCCAAGACAAATGTTTACTTTCTTGCGGCCTAACTCGCTTATCTACTTCAATTGAAAAAACTAAACTTTTTGAAAAATTTCAACACATAAAAAATTAAGGAATCGTCATAATTAAATGAAATTTAATACACAACTGCTTAGTGGTAGTGGTTTTCAAATAAATGATTAAATGTCATTTGCAAAAAACAAACAATAAACTAAGAGATGGTGAATCAATTCGTTTAAACTTTGACTTGGTGTTTTTTTTCCACCAATTTTAGCGGGCTTTAATTTTAAAAATAGTGCTGAATAATATTTGTTGGGGAAGTTGTTTGAATTTTAATGCCGGAGAAATCAAATGGGAAATTCAACATCTGATTCTGGGGCTTAAAATTAAAAAGTTGTTTTATACATGTTCTTCGAATCACATGTCAAATAAATTTTGTTTTAATTTTCGGCGATCAGATCCGGGGAATACGCAGGCCAATTCTTTAACAGTTTTTTGCCATATATTGGAGAGAAGGATTTAGGCCCATGTGTTCAAGGATGAACAGATATTTTTGTATCAAAAACAGCTTTATAAAATTATTTAGTCAATGTTTTTTATCTTATTGCAGAATACTATTACAACATCACTGATGTACTGAGTCAGATTGGGCTTCTTAGCATGATGCTCTGTAATCATATGAGACCGGTACCTAACGGCGGGTGTTCGAACCACTACAAACATCCACGGCATCCGGACAGGACGTTCACCTTTGCATCGAGCGCCAGATATTCGGCCATTCAGGTCCTCTTACTGGCAGCTGGAAGACAGATTACATGCTTGTCAATTAGCACGCAAGTCTCTATTTGAGTGAATCAATGTGCTTAACAAATTAAACGTGAGATAGAATCATTATACATTAAAAAAAAAATGAGCAAGCCACGCTGATTTTAAATTGATGAAGTGGTAAAAATATTGACCACTAAAAACATTTTCTTTAGTTAAGCTTTTTTGTTTCGTGTTTAAATAACTAGACCTATTTATTCGAGCACTAATTTCCCTAATGTGATTTGCTTTATACATAGATCAATTGAAGGATCCGTCCACTGCTTCCAAAGACGCATCACTGTGCTTGATTGCTGCACACGAGCGGCTACGCACGATAAGACAATCCAGCTTTTAGAAGGCTTTATTAATATTAATACAAAAATTTAAAATTATGGTTCAACATATTGGAATATATTCAAAGGGAAAATAGGAAAGTGAAAAAGAGCTTAAGCTTTACCACTAGCAGAAAAACCACCCACAACCATCTGTTCGCTACAGCCGTTTATTTATTCGATCCATCCGCCGTTCAGAGGGCGCTGCTCAGCATACGCATGCGCTACGGTTTTGAAATTCTAATCATTTGCATATCATGCACTAATTTGCCTTTCCTGAATATTTTAGCTAATGAAGTTTCATGCTGTTGCAATTTTCCCAAACATGACGAAGCAAAACAAATTTTCGAAGGTGTTACGTATTTCAACGAAACAAAAAAAAAAATACAATCGTTTGAATCTGTTTATTAAAGTAAAAACATTTTATTACTTGCAACAACTGCTTAGTGGTATAGGCTTCTTTTCAGAAGCCCTTAAAGAAGTATCTACAAATTCATATATTTAAAACATACATCATGTTAAAATCATTTATTATATACAGGCCTTGCAAAAATTAAACTATAAAGTGGTGAAAAAAAGTTTTAAAATTCTTAATTTAAATTAATAATTTTCAATTAAGACTTTTAATGTTTAAATCTGTTTTTTTAAATTTAAAATAAGTAAATTAATAAAATATATTTTAAGTTGTAGTATACATTTAATTTAAAAATATGTGTGAATAATATTTATAGGGAATTTGATTGAATTTTAATGCCAGAAAAAAAATGATAATGGGAAATCAATGTTGATTGTGGGACTTAAAAGTGAAAAGTTGTTTTATAACTTCTTCGTCACCTAATCAAATAAATTTTGTTTTACACATTTTTCATCAGATGATTGAATCGAATGATTCTCTAACAAATTTTTTGGGACATATTGGAATGTGGGGAATTTTTTGGCCCATGTGTTCAATCATGCGCTTTTTGATTTTTTTTTTTTTTTTTTTTGGCATCAAAAACATAAGCTTTATAAAATTATTTATTCAATGTTTTTATCTTATTGCAGAATACTACTACACCACATCACATTACTGTGCCTAGATCTGAGTTGCCCCTATACAGCGTAGGAATGATGTAGGTGAGAGAAGTCGGACTGGCCTCTTTGACGCTCTATAGTCATATGAAACCGGGACCTACAGCTTAAATGGAATTCGAACCACTACAAACATCCACGTCATCGAACAGGAAACCTTTCCCGGCGAGAGCCAGATATTCGCCATTCAGGCCCTCTTACTGGAGACTGGAAGATCAGATTGTTTGTCAATTATAGCTTATTTAGAATTAGAATCCATGTGTTTAATTTTTTTATCCCTAAAACAAATTTTGCAGTACATTTTGACAGATGTATAATTGAACTAAAAATGCTTAACAAATTAGACGTGTGTATTGCAACATAATACATTAAAATGAGCAAGCATGAAGATTTTAAACCATGAAGGGGAAAATATTAATCACTAAAAGCAATTTTAGTTATTACTTTTTGTTTCGTGATTAAATAACTCGAACTAATTTATTAAAACACCAATGAAACTAAAGTGACTTGCTTTATACATAGATCAATTGAAGGATGAACGCCAAACGCTTACTGTCCTTGATTGTTGAACATTGTTTTTGGTCTACGCACATTGAATTGATGTGCCTTATTTTTTTTTTTTAGTTTTTCTTTATTAATAGTAATATAAAAATTTAAAAAAGTATGGAGAGTAGGAACATATTGGAATATATTCAAAAGGGAAAATAGGAAATTGAAAAAAAGATGATTAAGCTGCCAACACGCGGAGCTTGTTCTGTGATAGTTCAGTAAGATAAGATTAAGGGGGGAGACACTAACTGTGGATATTGAGAACAGTTCTAGGTCGCTGTTATTTACAAATAGAGTCATGCCATAAATTGGGAGGATCTCAGAACAGAATTGCCAATAAAAGTGATAGTGTCATAAAACATTTTAGAGCTATTGAAGATGGATTGTCTAATACCGGGAAGGTCAAGAGAATTTCTGAAATCCTCATTTCTGAAGAACCAAGGCAAATTTGTAATCGAAATAATATTATTTTCCAGTCTTTGAACAATTTCTAAATATGATTTGGCTACTAAGCACTAAAGTGGACTTGCTATGGGATCTTGGGATGCATGTAATAAACGTTAATGATTATTTTATTCGTTGTAGATTGCTTAGATTTTTGACAAACCAGCTACGGCTGTCAGCTTCATTAAAACAGAAATGTACTACTAGAAACAACATCTTAATTATCATAGGCCTCTTTTTTTCAGAAACCTTTAAATAATCTTAAACTCTTCAATTTAAATCTAACGAAAGTATAAATAATTAATTGTATAAAACTTAAAAATTAATCTTTAAAGTGGTGAAAAGAAAGCTTTTTAAAATTTGTAATTTAAACTAATAATTTAAAATTAAGACTATTAAAAGTTTTATATCTATTTATTTATACTAAAATAAGAAAATTAAGGAAATATGCTATAATATGTTATATACATTTAATTTAAAATAAGACTAAATAATATTTATTGGGAAGTTCTTGGGAAATTCGATGATCATGAGAAATGATCCTGATCTAGGGACTATGAAGTGAAACGTTGTTTTATAACTTCTAAATTGCCTATTCAAAGAACTTTTGTTGTACAAAATTTTCCTCAGATAATTAAAACAAATGTAAATAATTTAACAATTAATTACATTGAGGATTGGATTATTATTGTGTGAAATCATGTACCTTTTGATATAATATAAATATACATTTTGTGACATAATATAAATATATAATATTGTTTATAAATATTAATTCAGTCTTTTTATCTTATTGCAGTGTGGAAGATTAGATTGTTTCAAAATTATATGCTTATCTGGATTAGAATCTTAACTGTTTAATCTTTTCAGCCATAAGCCATTTTTGCCGAACGTTTTGGCATATGTGTAATTTATAAAAATGCTTTCCAAAGTAGACGTAAGTGTTGCAACATAATGCTTTAAAATGTGCAAACCTATTTGAGCATCTGATAATTTTTAATAATCCATTTTGAGCATGGCTGGATAAATATTAATCAATAATAGCCACTTTATTTATTATCTTTTTTGGTGATTAAATAAATCGAATAATCTTATTAAAACACCTGTTAAACTAGTGTGATTTGTTTTATACATAGATCAATTGAAAGATGAATGCCACAAGCTTACTGTCCTTGATTATTGAGCATTGCCTTTGGTCTATGGTCATTGAATTTTTACGCCTTATTATTTTTTTTTTTTTTTTTATTTTTCATTCTTATTCTTATTATAAAAATTTAAATAAAGTATGGAGAGTAGCAACATATACGAATATATTCAAAAGGGAAAATAGGAAATTATAACTAAAACAAAGAAAAGCATGATTGAGCTGCCAACAAGCAGAGCTTACTCTGCGATACTTAAGAAAGACAAGATTAGGTGAGATTAACTGAGGATATTCAGAACAGTTCTAGAACGCTTCCTATTTTCATATAGAGTAATGTCCTAAATTGGGTTAGATCTAAAAGCAGAATTAGCAGTAAAAGGGATAGAGTCAATAAGCTTTTTAGAGGTATTAAAGAAAGATGAATAGTCTGTTGATTGAGGAAGGAATGAACTTAAAATTCTAATATAATCATTTATGAAAAACCAAGGCAAATTTGTAATAATTCGAATAACTTTATTTTCCAGTCTTTGAACTGTTTCTAAATTTGATTAGAATGTTGAGCCCCAAACAAACCAGCGTAGGTTATCGTGGGGCGCGTGTAATAAATGTAGAGAGTATTTTTTTCGTGAGAGAGGGCTTAGACTTTCGACAAATGAGCGGGTAAAAAATACGAACATGAGAGATAAAAATCAACCAACTACAAAGTGTTTATCTTTTCAACCATCTGCAAACTGTTAGCAATCCAGCAGACAAACTCTACTTCTAAAATCCAGAGCCAATCAACCATCTATGAATAATTATGTCTAATACCTGAATATAACATAACGCTACCTACCTGCAAAAAAAAAATGTCACCTCTCTCTGAACATACTAAATAAA